>JAUCNL010066773.1:0-27677 GCA_032353615.1 Micropsitta geelvinkiana | reverse complement strand
GTGCCTTAGCATGCCTTCCAGGAGAATCTGCTCCAAGATTTTGCCAGGCACAGAGGTGAGACTGACTGGTCTGTAATGCCCTGGGTCATCCATTTCCCCCTTCTTGAAAATGGGGCTTATATTTCCCTTTTTCCATTTGTCGGCAGCTTCACCTGACTGCCACGATTTTTCAAATATGATGGCCAGTGGCTTAGCAGCTTCATTTGCCAGCTCCTTGAGGACCTGCAGACGGATTTCATCAGGTCCATGGACATGTGCACATTCAGGTTCTTAAGATGGTCTCGAACCAGATCCTCTCTTACAGTGGGCCTAAAGTCCTCATTCTCAAATTTTTACCTTTAAGGGGAACCAACCGAAGTCTTAACCATGCCTTCCCAATGAGTGTTAGAGAATAACAGAATCATAGAATGGTTTGGATCAGAAAGGACCTTAAGATCATGTAGTTTCAACAACCTGCCACAGGCAGGGACACCTCACACAAGACGATGGTGCTCAAGCCCCGTCCAACCTGGCCTTGAACACTGCCAGGGATGGAGCAGTCACCACTGCTTTGGGCAACCTGTGCCAGCGCCTCACCACCTGCACAGTGAAGAAGTTCTTCCATCTAGCTAACCTGAACTTCCTCTGTTTCACTTTAAGCCCATCACCCCTTCTCCTATCGCTACAGTCCCTGATCAAGAGTCCCTCCCCAGCATCCTTGTAGGCCCCCTTCAGATACTGGAAGGCCGCTATGAGGTCTCCACGCAGCCTTCCCTTCTCCAGGCTGAACAGCCCCAACTTTCTCAGCCTGCCTTCGTACAGGAGCTGCTCCAGTCCCCTGATCATCCTCATGGCCCTCCTCTGGACTTGCTCCAACAGCTCTGTGTCCTTCTGTTGAGGACACCAGCACTGTACACACTGCTCCAAGTGGGGGTCTCAGGAGAGCAGAGTAGAGGAGCAGGATCACCTCCCTTGACCTGCTGGTCACGCTGCTGGCGATACAGCCCAGGACACACGGGCTTTCTGGGCTCAAGCGCATGCTGAAGCCGGCTCATGTTCCGACCCCCAGGTTCTTCTCCTCAGGCTGCTCTGAATCACTTCTCTGCGCAGCCTGTAGCTGTGCTTGGGATTGCCCTGACCCAGGGGCAGGAGCCTGCACTCGGCTTTGTTGATCTTCATGAGGTTGGCCACCTCTCCAGCATGTCCAGGTCCCTCTGGATGCCATCCCTTCCATGCAGCGTGTCGACTGCACCACACAGCTAGGTGTCATCGGCAGACTTGCTGAGGGTGCTCGATCCCACTGTCGGTGTCACCAACAAAGATGTTGAACAGGGTCTGTCCCAACACCGACCCCTGAGGGACACTATTCCTCACTGGTCTTCAGGTGGACATCGAGCCACTCACCGCAACTCTTTGCGTGCAGTCATCCAGCCAATTCCTTGTCCACCGGCTGTCCATCCAGCAAATTCACGTCTCTCCCGTTTAGAGACAAGGACACCGTGTGGGAGGATGTTAAATGAAATTTATTTGCTCCAGAGAGCATGAACGTGGTGGGAAGGGCCGGGGCCAGCTGGTCACTTGCGGGTGCAGGGCAGGCCCCGGAGGTGGTAGATCCAGGAGCCCCCAGGGCAAGAGACCACCAGCCTGCTGGTGACAGGGGCCGGGCCGCCCGTAAAGGAGACGGTGATGGAGGTGCTGCTCTTGGCGCGCAGCATCTCGGGGGCCCTGACGGTGAAGGCCGGGTGCTTTACCACATACCGGAACGCCGTGGCCTTCGGGAAGACGTTCCTGAAGGAGATGGAGGTGGTGCCGCCGGCTGGGATGAGGAATGGGCCCTGGGGTTCAGGGGGCAGCGCAAGGCCGATGAGTGGGATGCAGTACTGCCCGCCCAATGAGGAGCTGAGCTGCAGCGTGGCCTTGGCTTCGCCCAGGTGGCAGGGCTCAAAGGTCACTTCCACGTTCAGGTCCGAGCCCCCAGCGCTGGCAGGTGCCGCGCTGATGGATTTTGCCGTCTGGAAGTCGGCAGAGTGGGTCTGCGCAGGGGAGACAAGAGACCATGGCAGTTGGGTCACAACAGCAGAGCCAGCACCTCGGGAAGAACACGATGGTCCCCTGGCCCTGGCCTGTCCCAGCCAGACCATACCCCTGGTGAGTGCCTGAGGTGAACGGGCATGAGGACTGTCCAAACGTGCCCAGCAGGGACCACCCTGCACCCAAGCCCCAAGACACCTGACTGCCAGACCTGGGCTGCAAAGGGGAAGCAAGCCCACGCACCATGGGGCCTGCAAAAGCAGCTCCAACCAGGGCAGCAGACACGGGCCTGCAAGGGAGGACAGCACGGCTGGCAACAAGCCCGCGCTAGTGGGAAGACCCCTGCGCTCACATGGCCACCCTGCCTCTGCCAGGCCAAGCCAGAGGCACTTGGAGCCCTCGGTGGACAGGGCTGGTGCTGGCCAGAGGAGCTGCCTCCCAGCCAGAGCCCCGGCAGCCCGGGCTCACCTGTAGGAGGTACTCGGTCTTCTGCTGGGCAAAATTCCGTATTTTGGTGGTGATGGTCTGACGGGAGCCCAGCCTGGTGCGGAAATACACGGGCTTCTCTGGCCTGCTCGAGGTGGCTTTCAGCTGCAGGTTGTAAGACAGAGAGCCCAAGTCGCTGCTCTGGAGCACCAGGTGCCCGGTGCTCTCACCCGTTTTCAGGGGCTGATACTCCAAGACAAGATCCGCCTGGCAGGAAGGAAGGAAAAAGCCACTGCGTCAGGCAGAGGCAGGGAACACGTGTGCCTGAGAAGGGGGCAGTTGGTCCCTGCTGTGCTCAGGCAGTGCTGGAAGGCTGGGCTGCCTTGCCCGCTCTGACTCCCTCTCTCTGGAGCACAGCCTTGCTCCTGCTGGGGGACGGGTCACTTAGGAACGGATTCCAACAGCTCAGAGCCCGCCAGCATGATCCCAGAAGCTTCCCACCCTAAAAAGCCCCTGTGCTCCCCCGGGGCACACATCACCTCCTGTCAATGCAGGCTGCAGACAACCTGCCCGTGGCCTGCGGCCCTTCCTGCAGCCACTCGCAGCTGGAAGCACCACACTAAATGAGGGGCACGTGGCACAAGGACCTGCCACGTGAGGCCCAGTGGCAGCATGTTACAGGGGGCAGCAGGGCAGACTCCACCAGCGCAGGATGATTCCCACTGGGGATGTTCTCGCACACTGCTCCCTCTCGAGATCATCGGCAGGGAGCTGCCACCATAGAAAGAAGCCCCACATGGTTCCTTTCAGGCATCACCCTTCAAGAGCACCCCCTCCAGCCAGGAGCAGGGAGAGCAGAGGGAGCTGGGGGAAGCTTTACTCCTACCTTCGACTGGGCGGGAACAGTAAAGTGCTGTGGAACGCTGACATCGGGCACTTCGCAGTTGATGTCAAACGTCACCGGGACAGGCAGAGGGTTGTCCACCTTGACGGTGGAGGACACTCTCTGCCGAACAGCGGTGCTCATTTTAACAGTGCCAATGGGTCCCGAAGCCATCACCTTGAAAGTCACCATGTGGAACAAGTACTCTCCGGTCGCCTCATTGAGGAAGGTCACCTGAACCAGACAGAAAGGCAAGGGCTGCTCATTCCACGCATGAAAACAGACCCAAAAGAGCCCACCAAGCTCAGCGCCCTGCTTCCAGGAATGGCTATGAGCACCCACCGAGGAAGAGTGCAAGACCAGAGAAAGCACGTGTGGTATTTCATAGGACCCGTGCACGTGGAGGTATGAAAACAGGCGTGTAGCTTCTCGGTGAGCCAACAGCTCCTTGAAGGGCCCTGCAGAGCACTGTCCTCACTCACCTTTGCCCTGAAGACTCCTTCTTTGTAGGAGAAGAAGGTGAGCTGGTAGTCCTTCTTCGCAGAGCTTGGCACGTCGATGTATGAGGACCCCTGCAGCACAGAACCGCTTTCCAGGTTCTCTGGCTTGAGCATGTCAATAACCACCAGGAACCTGTGGGTGAGAAGGAGGCAGTGAAGGTCAACAGGATGGACTCCCATAGGATACCCATCGTGTGGGGGTACAATACAGCCCCTCTCACCCTCAGGGCCTCAGGCACAGGGCGCCAGCTCTCATCCCCCTTGGAGGAAAGCCCTCCAGGATGGCTCTGCACAGGCAGAACGTGGGTATGGCCAGACATGGCCAAGCAGAGGGAAAAGCTTTCAGGAAGGAGCTTCCAGGCAGTGGAAGCTTCCTTCCTTGTGCTGCTGCAGGGATTGCTGATGGGACCAGACTTCCTGGCCTGGACTCACCTCTGTGGGCTGTGCAGCCAGTTGGACACAGGGATGAGCTCCGTGTGCGAATTTCTGCATGGAACCCGCCGGGAAATGGCCCCTGAACACCTGGGGGCTTCAGCAGTTCCTTCCAGCTGGTAGCGTAAGCCTGTCCCGTCCGGCAGGGGGAAGAAGATGGAGCCCTGCAGAAAACGAATAGGACAAGTCAGCTCTGGAGCACCCCTGGGACACTGCCATGTCTCAGGCTCTCACTGGAGCAGCTTTCAGCACGTCCAGCTGGCAGAGCTGTGACTGCAGCCCTGTCCCGCGCAGGAGGAGATGCCAGCGTCGCACCTGCCCAGAGCTGGTTGTGAGTGGGTGCATGGCCCACAGGACATGGCACAGCTACAGGACACAGAGGCATCAGCTCTGGGCAAAGCAAGGAGACACGGGCCCCGCAGCAGAGCTGCTCTGCACATCCCAACACTCCCTTACTGGCCCCACTCACCTGGTCACGTCCCTGCCAGCCTGTGCTCATGCAGAGACAGCCGTGGGCAGGGGGTGGCCGTCCCCAATGAGCTCCATTGCCTCAGTCCTGCTGGCCTTAGCCCCAACAGCACTGCCCACAGAGCAGCCTGTAAGCTGGCACAACAGGGGCCCACCAACCATGGGCCACGGAAAACTTATATCCATACTCATTCTGGGTGCCCGTGGATCCCAGACACCTGCCTCTGGCATCTCCTCTGCCTCCACAGCAGCTGAAAGCTGCAAGACTCCTCACGCAGGAGGAGATGCTGGGCGAGATGCTGAGCACATGTAACCCTAAGGGCACAGATCTGCTGAGCACCCTGGAGACTGAGACCAGAAATCTCTGACCTCATTTCTGGCCTACAGTAAGGTCAGCTGGAGCGGGACAAGGACCCAGCAGCTCCAGCACCCCAGAGCCCTTCTGAACTGACCCCTTTGATTTATGAGCTTGTCGCTGGCGTGGCACAGAAAACATTGCAGAGGGGCCAGTCACCCCCATGCGCCCAGCCTGAGACCTGCAGGAAGGGCTCCTCCCAAAGCTCCTGCATGACGGAAGGGGATGTCAAGAGATCTCTCTCCTTTCCCACCTGCCCGCTCATGGCCAGGAGGGCACTGAGAAACTGCAGGGCAGCTTTGCCCTTCTTGCTCCCTGCAAGCTGCAGAAGGACACCAGCCAGCTGGTGCTGGCAGAAGTGGCTGTGCCCAGGGCTTGGAGAGCCTGTGCAGCCCATGCGCTGAGCACAGCGGTCTCTGAGGCCCCTGGGCCGCCACAAGCAGCGACCGCGAGCTGCACAGAACAAACTTCATTTCTTGGCCTTCAGAAAGCCTGGCTTTTTAGGTTACCTGCTCCAACAGGTTTGCTGGTCAGTCCCGAGTTCTCATCTGACCTTTGCCTCTGCCTGGCCCCCAGCCACCACAAAACCCAGCTTCCAACAGAGATCGCAGGACACCTTCAGCTTGGACAGGACCTCTGAAGGTCATCTCGTCCAACCTCCTGCCCAAAGCAGGGTGAGCTACGAGGGTCATGCCACGAGGGTCAGCACGCTGGCACAGCTCACGTACCTGATGCTTCTTCTTCTCAGAGCTCATGGTCAGGGGTCTGTAGGTCACCTGGTAGGCCTTTTCTTTTTGCCTGGCCTCCAGATGGATAAATTCAGGCCCTTTCCAGTATTTCCCCTCAATGATGGGCTGCAGGGTCCAGGCCTCGCTGCTTGGGTTGGACAGGAGGATGGTCTGGCTCTGTCTCTCACGCACATTGCAGGTGAAAGTCAGGCTCTGTAACAGAGGAGAACAGAGGCTGCTGGGTCGTACCCACAACCCTCCCCACTCTTATCACGCTGCCTCTACACCAGGACCTGGAGCACAGGGAGCAGCTTTTCCTTCTCACATGCAAAAATTACACTTTGGCCATAGCTTTTGGAGTAGATCAAGCTGGTTGTTCTTGAAGAAGGGAGCAGAACAAGCCTTTCACACGCTGGGTGAAAGGAAACGGGGAGTCCTGAAAGGAAACTCCTGGGCAAGGACAACATCTGCAGCCACACAGCCCCTTCCTTCATGGGCAGGAGGAAGAGGAGCTCCACGCTCTCTTTGGCAGCGAGAGCCAACAGCTCCCAAGTTGCCTCCTCCCAGGGGCTGGATGCGGATGCCTTGCCCCTTCCTACTGCTGAATGCCCTCCCCTGGCCTGGCAGGGGGGAGAAGTGTGGCTGCGGGTGCAGTGCTGGGGTACAGCGGGGTGGCTCTGTGGCGAGGGTCTCAAAAGAGCCTGGCAGGGTGTTCCCATGGCATGGGTGCTGCAGTGCAGAGCCGAGCTGCTCACTGCAGGAGCAGCACCTTCAACAGGGCAGAAAGGCAATGACAGGGCTCAGGAATCCTGGCAATCCTGCCCAGCAGTTTCTCTCTGGGATACCCCGGCACGAGTGAGTCTGTGCTCACACGTGTCCTTCAATTCCTGCCCTGGGAGAGATGTGGTGCAAATGCTGGGCTCCAGGGGCCCATCTTTCCCCTGCTGCCGTTACCTCTTTGGTGCCAGGGGCCTCCACGCAGGATCCTGCCAGCGTAAGCCGGAGCGCCTCGCTGCCCTGGATGAAGCACCGCAGCCCCTCGTACCGGACAGCCTGGCTCAGCTTCGAGGGGCGGAAGGTCACAACGAAGGGGACATCCATCCCTGGGCGGACGTAACCCTTCGTGGGGCTGATGGAAAAGTCCGGCTTGAAGCTCTCCACGTCCCACATAAACCTTGCCGAGGAAAGCACAAGGACAGGAAAGAAGGATTAGCCACGGGGAGCTGCGAAGGCAGCGTAAGTCTCAGTGTGAGGCTGTAAGTCTCTTGTGGGCTTTTCCACCACATCTCAGGCCTGATGCTGAGCCACCTGGCAATAAGGCTTCAGGCTGGGCAGGACCACTGCACCCATCTCTAAATAAGCTTTTGGTTGTACCCCCTTGCTAACTGCTAGGGCCTGACTGCACGGCCATGGCTGCACGACTCTCCACCGCGACGGAGAAGCAGAGAGGAACTATCTGGGCACACTACAGCTCCACACAACCCTCATCCAAGCTCTCAGCCCTCAGAAAGGGCCGGGGTTCTGCTTTACTTGACTCCTGCGGCGCCCGCGTTCCGCATGACGACGCGCCGGCACGTGTAGCTCTGCTGCACCACGGCTCCGAAGCTGAGCTGGTCCTGGTCCAAGCTCACGAGGCTGCCCTGACAGGAGCCCCGCACCACAAAGAGGGAGCGCACCATCCCGCGGCACTCCAGCAGCACTTCCCCGCTGAACGGCTCCATGCGGCGCTTCGGGGAGAAGGTCACCTCCACTTTGCAGGTGTCTCCTCTGGGCTTCAGCTTTAGCTCCTCGGTGGGCTTCAAGCACAGAACCTACCCGAAGAAAGGAGTGCAGACTATTTCATCTGGCAAGCCAGCTGTGGAGCCTCCCTCACCAGACTCAGGGAAGAGGCTTCCAATTCCTCTTCTGTCCCCACCAGCACTACCCCAGTCCCTCTCATTCCCTCGTAGGCATTCCTAGGTAATACCAAAGGTCTTTTCTGCCGTGTGTCTACCTCGTCATGCTGAGCTCAACTCTGTCTTCTAAAGCTTTCACGTAAGTTCCAACAGAGCTGGAACTCTCCCTCTTTCAAGATTCACCTCCCTCACCTTTCCAGATCTAAAATACATGGCTGCATCCTGATGTATGTGTCTAAAACAGGTTAGAGGAATTGTGCCGCCTTCTCCCTTCTGGCTCTCGGGAAGCTCCGGCACCGAATGCTCAGCTGAAGCATTCACACTGCAAGCATCTGCTGGCACAGCAGTGCCAGCAGGGAGGACGGGGCAGGCACAGGCAGACAGGGCAGCCCACAGCTGTCATTACCTACTAGCTCCCACCCACAGCAGCTCATCGCTCCCTGCAGGCACACCAAAGTGCTCTGCAGAGAAGGAACGGGCCTTACCCCAGCTTCCTGCAACTCTGGCACGCTGGATGTGACTCTGAGCTTAAAGGTGAGAGGGGCTGCATCGTTGTTGGCGATGGTGACGATCTTCTTCACCGTCTGCCCAATGCAGACGTTTCCTAGCTTCACCATCTTTCCTGGTGGATGCACAACGTCAACCTGAGGCAGGAGGGATCGATATCAAGCAAAAGGAAAGAAGGAGAAAAGGTTTTCTGCCACTCTCGCGGCAGAAACCCAAACCACGGCAGGCTGGGGAAGAGATGAGGAAATGAGAAAAGCATGCTGCTTGCCACCTGGAGGGAGTTTCAGCATTTAGATTTCATCTCACCTTCAGTTTTATGCCCCTTCTTTGGGCCTCAACAGTCAGCTTCTCACACGGGGCACACGGAGGCAGCAACAAGCTGTTGTGGCTGTTGTCATCTTCCGGTGTCCGTAGGAGCTGTGCACAGAGGGAAGAGAAACCATAGACAGGATGAGTTTCTTGACTTTCACCACGTGAACAGACTCCCCAGCCAAGCCATCCCCTCCCACACTCCTTCCCCCCAGTGGCAGGGATTATCCAAGTCCCTCTGCAGCCTGCCAGCAGAGTTGGCTAACCCTGGAATGCCACCAGGCTTTGCCCTGTGCACTGCCCCCATCTCCCTGGCACAAGCCTGGGAATGCTGGAGCGCTGGCAATCTACAGGAGTGTGCACAGACCTTCCCCCTCACCTGCTCCTCAGCAAGGTGCTGCTGGTCAAACTCCAGCGAGTAAATCTCACAGGGGTTCTTCACCACCACTGTCCCCTCTTCCCCACAGCTCTGTGGCAGCAGCGGTCCCAGCTCAAGCTCCGCGGGCCTGAACTCCAGACGTGGCTCCAGACCATGTCCCAAGACCGGCACCTGGAGGCATTGGCTGCTCTGGCAAATCTGGACCCGCAGCTCGCCCCGGTAGCACTTCTGCAAAGAAGCAGCACAGAAAGGTCCTCCGTGAAGCCCCAGGTGACAGCGCCTCCAAGTCAACAATCGCCCCAGCCTCAGGGGTCTTGTCAGCACCTCTAAGCTGAACCCAAACCAGGTATTTCCTTATAGCAGGGGCTACAGCATCTGCATGGCTCTGAGTAACCGCAGTGAGTCCTGCTGTGGAGTGTAACTGGATAATTGCCTACCAGATGGATCTAAAATGGGCTATCAGAGGTTTTCACCCAGTCATGGGGGAGCGCAACGCTCATGAGAAAGGTCTGCTTTCTCAGACACAGTCCTGGCACTGCAGCGCCAGCCAAACATCAGCTGTGTGAAAGAGGCAGCTGAGCTCTCACTGGACAGAAATAAGGATGGTCTTCTCTGCTCTGTGCTTGGCTCTGGTCAAAGCCAGACACGAGACGCTGAAACCTCCACGAGCAATTGAAAGATCCCTATGACCGTCCCCAGGCATGGAAGCACTCGTCTCCATACTGTCACACGCTGCCAGTTTCCAAGTCACAGTGGCCACATGCAAACTGCCTTTGGGAACGCTCCATCATTTAAGCTGACTCCCGAGCTGCGTGGGAACGTGCAGGGGAAACTGAGGCACGGGGGGCACGGGGCCGGCAGAAAGCTCCACTTGGAGGCAGAGCTCATCTCTCGCTCCCCGTGCTGGCCTCCCCTTACCGCACTGCCCTGCCAGACCTCCTGGGGTCACACCCACCAATCTCACCTCTTCCATGGGTGAAAAACGGACTTGGACATGGCACTGCTGTCCTGGAGCGAGGGTTCCAGCTGAGGGCAGCACCTCAAAGCCACAGGGCGCGCACTTCGCCTCCTCGAGCAGCTTCTGATGCTCGCTCGCTGACAGATGTTTCTCCACCTGCACACAGAAACCAGTCGCGTGAGGTCTCCTTGCTCTGCGAGGACAGAGCCTCGTTCCTGCAGTGCTCAGAGATGCTGGTACGGGGCAGGGAGCGCCCTTATCCCGCCCAGACGTGGCCACCACTGCCTAGAACTGGAGGACAAACATGTTGGCAGGGCAGGCAGGCGGATGGGGAGGCAGTGTCCTCAGAGGAGGAGGTGAAGATGGCAGAGAAGTGAAGCGTCAGCTAGTGAACAGGCCCAGCTGAACCAGCCTTGCTCTGTACCCTCAAAAGCTTCCTCAAGTCAGCTGCAGCCCAAGTGCTCAGGCAGCCAGAGGGGCAGAAAAGGCAAGAGAGGCAAAGAAAACCCAACCGACAAGTTGTGTGTTACACGTTGCCTGTGCTTTACCTCCTTAACAGGCTCATTCACGTTGATGGACCATTTACAGGGGACCTGGAACGTGTTGTGGAGCTGGATGCTTTCTTCCTGGCACTGCCCACACTGGACAGCGGAGAACTCCAGCCTGTCCTTGGAGACGCAGAGGGACGGCTCAGCCACGGTGGCACAGAGGCGGACCTGGAATGTGGGGCCTCCTGTGACCTAGAGAAGGACAGAGCACCCAGTTGAGAGCCCGGCTGACACTCGCTGCTGGGCCCAACCTGCTGCCTGCTCCAGGAGCTGGAGTACCTTGAAGGGCAGGAGCACATCCACCTTTCCCAGGGGCAGGTTGGCACTTTGTGGGTCGAAGCACACTTCAAATGTCTTGGTCTCACAGCGGGGCAGGCGCTTCACACGGTCCAGGCACACGCTGAAGCCTGAACACAGGAAAATAAGGCAGCTGAGGTACGCAAGCAACAGGAAATGGGTCAGAAGCACGGTAAGGCCACCGGGGTGTCCTGGCTGGCAGCTCTGTGAAAGACCCCTTTGCATCTCCAGAGAAGCTGCTCCTCTCCCCTTGTCACTGCCCAAAGCAAAAGGATTTTCACAGCCAGAATCCAGGGGCTGCACAGTAAAAATGAATCACATTGGTTGAGGAGCTCCAGCAGCTCCTTTATCAGGCATCTCAGGGAAGGAGGCATAGACCTCTCCAAAGGAGAATGTCCAGCTAAGATACCAAATGCTGTGGTGTTCCCTGGACAGCGGCTTAGAAGAGATGCCTGGCCACCCCTCAGAGACAGCAGTCACCATGTGACGGAGCTGCAGCCTTACCTCAAGGCCTGTTTGGGAAGCCTCTTTTGAGACAGCAGAGGATCCCACAGGCCCTTCAATAAAGGCTGAGCAGAAGTGCTCTGACACTATGAACTCTAAACAAAGCACTTCTGAACCACAGATGGTCCATCTGTTTGCAACACAAACCCTCAGAGTACACGAAGAAACCCAGATGATGCTCACTGGAGCCAGGAGCAGAAGATGCTGAGAGGCGATCAAGGCGATCAGCCCATCTGGCCCCTGCAACGAATTTTTAGGGCAGCCACAGGCAGACCAGGTCTCTGGGCACTGCTTGCCAGAATTCAGGCTCCCGAACGGGACACAGAGCAGCGGGGGACTAAGGAGGAAAGAGCTGTCCAAGGAAGTACTCAAATCTCCCCACACCCAATGGCTTCAGCTGATGTGTCAGAGACGGCTCCTTCAAGCCCCCGTGAAGCCTATCCACCGCTGGTTACCTGTGTTATACAGGACATATCCATCGGTGTGGAAAGATGCAGGGAAGTGCCCGGTGTTGGTGATCTTCACGATGTGGGTGTGGACGTCACCGGGAACAACGTAGCCAAAGTCCAGGATGTATTCGGGCAGCTCAGCTCTGAAAGGAGGAGTAAGGACACTCTGTCAACCCCAGCATGGCGTGGGGTGGAGAAGCAAATGGAGTGGATAATTCTGTATTCACTGCTGTGAAAACTCAACCCAAGCCCAGGAAACCCAAGGCCTGAGCACCCAGTAATAAGTCTTGAGTAAGTTATGGGGAGTGCACGGCCTAGGATTTATCAGCCACCAATGGGATCTTCAAGTGAGTTTAAAGCGGGTACTGGACGCAGTTCCTATGCTGGGAAAAGCCATTGCAGAGAAGTCCACTGCATCTCCAGTGGTCTCAACAAAACTGCTAAGCTGGTGTACAGCCCAAGCCTGAAACTGCTTCAGGACCTTGTCATCGGATTTCCTTGCAGAGGATACCTCCACTGCTCTGCAACCAGATCTGTCCCCAAAGCAGCACTCGACAGTATCGCATGCAGTAACCAACACCTACAAGATTGCTGAGAAGGTCTTTCTGCAGGCAATCCCACTTAGGGAAAGCACATAAGGGATCTGGACCATTCCCTGCTCTTCCTGCTTAGTGGGCTCTGTTTCTTGGCACAAAGACGCCAGCTTTGAGTTGCTCCTTTCAGAGCTGGTCAGCAGGGGTGGTGTCTGTGCTGTCTGGAAGGGCTTGATGGTCTGCACCCCCTCAGCTCTGAGAACAGAACCCAGCAACTGTAGGGAGCGGAGCACCTCCAGAGCTCAGGGTAGCACTGTGCAAGTGAGGACACTTAGCTGCTCCCAGGGAGCACATCACAGCTCTCAGCATCAGGCCCTTTCTGAAATCTTCAGCTATTCCCAGCTCTGAGACACATGGAGCTCTCGGGAGCAGGGCTGCACTGCTGGCTCTTACTCTCGGGGCCCCTGGAGACACGCTACAGGAGTCTCTACTAACTTGAGAAGCCTCCGATGTACACGCTGGTGAAAGGCAGTGTTCTCCGGGGGACGGGAGGTCAGAGCTTTCTGCTGCTCCAGGGCATGTTCCTCAATCAGCATCTCCTCCATCTGCATCTGCAGCTGAGCATCCCACTGAGGAAAGTAAAGGCAGGGGCTGGTTAGCAAAGGTCCTTCCAAAGGCATAAGCTTGTCTCAGGAGGAGGATCCCACCCTGCTCTTGTGGAGAGGGGCGATGGAGTTATTCTGTCTCACTGCTCAGTGTCTGTCAGTGCTCTCTCAGTGTCTTCCTGCTCTCTCAGTCAGGTTCATATCTCCAAAGAAATGAACTCCAGCATCTCTGCCTGACCATTTACCAAGGCTGATCCAGACAGACAGACAGACAAGCCAGAAACCTTCCAAAGCTCCAACTATTTCCCTGCCTCCAGTCACTGCCAAAGCAGCTTGGACAAAAGCTCTGCTGGAAAGGGAGCCATGAGAGAGCTGGAGCTTCTTGGAGATACAGAACACAGCACAGCCTCAGGGTGCATTCAGGCTGCTGCTTTATGCTCTGTAAAACTGGCAGGGTTTGGCCGGTGAGCATCAAAGCCCCCAGCACCAACCTGTGTGTCCTTCAGAGCACCCTAAACCCAACTGCTTAAGCACGGCCTTTAGCATCTCCCTGGGGCAGTCAGGAGCTGGTGCACCTCCAGGAGGGAAAGCTCCCAGAGGTCAGCAGCCCATGGGGCATGCTGAGCTGACACAGCCCGCGGGCAGGGCTGTGCCAGGAGGTCCCCAGTGCCAGCAGGGCCCCGGGCAGGTGCCACGGGCTTCAGGGGCTCCAGTGACACGCAGGAGGGTGGCACGTGTGGGACAGGACAGCAGCTCTACTCACCACGGTGCCCGAGTCGTCCATGCGGGGCTCGGCTGCCGCAGCCTCCCCCAGAGCAATGGCCTCGTCTCTCCGGCTGCCTTTGTCCAGCTTTTCTTTGGCCTTTTTGAGGATCTTCTCATATTTTGTCTTGCCTGAAAGCACAGAACACCACCAATAGCAGTGGGGCAGCACAAATGCCATGGAAGACGGGAAGCCCCATTCCCCCGACGCCCAGACACAAACTGCTCCAGCAATGTAAGGGAAGGAGATCCTGCTGCTTCTCACCCCCACCCATCTTTCTTGCACACAGGAGCACCTCAGCCCCACAACGTGATGCAATCCCAACCCTGCCAAAACCCCTGCCAGCCTCTATTACAGCTTTCCCAAGCTTTTCTGCCCAGCCATCACCTTCCCAGACCTCTGGCATACACTGGCAAGCTGTGCAGGATGGCTCCTGCGGCAAAGCCCACATGGGCTCGTCTACCAGGGACTAAGGAAGCAAGCAGAGGGCTGAGTTTGTCTGACAGCCCTGAAACCTCCAGGCCTGCTGGAGGTGGCTGTGAGCTGTCCTATGGGCGTATGGCGTGCGGGAAAGCCAGGGAACCTTCCTGGCGAGCAGACAGGCAGTGCTCACCTTTGATGTTCCTGGGCAGGTCCAAGTGGATCCTGGGAAAGGTCCCTTCTCCTTTCAGGGAGATTTTTTCTGGCTCCAGGTGACCCACTTGGATCTGGAAAGCCCTGCAGAAGACTCCAGGCACTCCCGGCAGGTAATAGACTTTCAGCACTTGCTGCTTGCCAGGCTCAATGTAACCCTGCAGGGCACAGAAGAGGGAGGCCCCTAATGTACCAAAGAGGATTCAGTGGAGGGATGGCTCACATGACAGACACGCTGAGAAGACAAGACAGGTTCTCAGACATAGGGAAACATCAGACATCACCACCTCCAGCTTTCTTGTACCCAAACGCCCGAGTCTCCTACACCAAGATGCAGTATGTCCTTCAGAGGCCTCGCAAGGCTGCACTCTTCAGCACAGGCTGCCCTCTGCTCAGCATCAGCACAGCTCTTCTGCTCACAGGGTTTACCCTCTGCTAGCCAGAGCCAGGCACAACAAACCAGAGTTCTTTTACCAGCTGCTCTGCAAGAGCAGTGAAGGGCCTGTGCTTCCAGCAGGGCCAGCAGCTCCTGGCAGCAGCTTGCAGGATAGGACATCAGCGTGTCAGCCCTAAGATGGACAGGCTCTGAGGAAGGTGGAAGACACTTGGCCCTTTGCCTTCCTCTTCCCATTGCAAAAGGGCAGCAAGACAGGAACACTGCTCCAGCTCTAAGACACCCAGGCAGGATGACAAGCTGGCACGGCGTGATGCTCCAGTGACGGCACAACCAGAGAGCTCAGCACTCAGCTCCAAAGAGCTCCCGGCCCACTCGTGCCTCCCGCTGCTCATTGCTGTAGGACAGCAGAGCCACCGGTGGCCAGCCAGCGGCTCCGTTAGGATTGCGCTCGATGGACCTCCTCTGCCTCTGCAGCAATCGCTCACAGCCCTGACTCTCCTGGCTGATTCGGACGGGGGTTGTGTGCTCATTTTCCCTTTTCTCCCCCCAAACTCTCTCCTGGGCAGCCTGACACAGGCCAGGTGAAGCCCTTGTGCTACTCACCGTGCTGGGCATGACCAGGGGCACGCCAGGCAGAGGGCTGGCTGCAGTGCCTGTGCCGGGGCTCAGCACCGCAAAGGCCAATCCCAGCTTCCCACTGTTCTGCACGGTCACTGCTGCTTCTGTGACTTTGTTAAACACCTGAGGAGAGGACAGAAGAGCAGGATGTTACAGGCACACGTCTGCTGCTGAGACCTTCATTCCTCTTCCACTGGGTTGAAAGCAAAGGAACACAGCCCAGAACCAGGGAGCGCACAGGAGAGACGGGCACTGGGCTCTCTGGGTTAACCTGGGCAACCCGCGGCCACAGGGTACCTCTGAGCCCTACACACGAACAGCTATTTGTGGCAGAGGTGCAATAACAACCATGGAAAGATCAGTCATAAACCAAGTAGCGGACACAAGCCCTCTGCACTTGAAGGTGTCACCCAACAGCGAGCCGAAACACAGGAGGAGGCACTGAGGCACTTCAGGAGAAAAGGCACCTGCACACAAGTATTTGTGGGCACAATACAAGCCGAAAGGGAGGGAGACAGGGCAACGCACACGGGACCAACAGCTGGAAATAGGTGTGGCGGTTGTAACTGGAAAGAAGTACAGTGAGGGTTATTCTGGGACATTCTATCCAGCTACAGTGACTGGAAGTCCAAGTCAGCTTCCTTCTCGGTTGATGGATCAGGAGCATTAAAAAAGAGCACCTCCTTGGACCTCTGGCTTTAGGAGCAGATCAGCGGATGGACGTCTGAGGGACACGTCCCTCTGGAGATCACCACTGGGATCCTGCCTGCCCCATGAGGCAGCGTTAGTTACCTCCAGGAGGAGAGATTCCCATCTTTGGGCTGGGCTGGGGGGCAGATGGCCGTTACACACCAGCTTGGAGGTATCACCCAAATGGTGGACTTCCAAGACACAGAGCCAGCAAAGCAGCTGGGAAGGGGGGAGAGTCCTCGACCCGGGTGGGCAGCAACCCACCAGTCACGGTTGGAGACAAGGAGCTCTGACAAGAGCAGTGTGCGGTACCTGCAGCCCACAGTCGATCTCGGTGGTGTCCAGGAGGTAGCTGATGCACGAGGCCTCCCCATGCAGAGCCACCTCGTAGCTCGGGCCTCCCTCCACCCTGCACAGCGCCGTGACCTGGCTGATGGTGTTGGCGTGCCCGAAGAAGGTGAAGGTGACGTGCTGGCTCTGGCCCGGCTGCAGCTCACCGTGCAGGGGCAGGATATCGAAAACCTGCAGGCAGGGAGGAGAGATCCACACGTGGAGACCGGGAATTGATGCAGAAGAGCAGCTCGGCTTGGCCCAAAGGACAGATGTGCCTGAAGGGGCCTCTTCCTCAAACACAGGCAACATCAACCTCATCTCACCCTGCAGCCATTCCACTTACCAACGGAGAGACCGTGGGCAAAGCCTTCTCCCACAGTCCTAATTAATGAGGTATCTAATACACTACATTCAGTTGTGGGGTCTCCTGGCAGCAAGAAATTCTCTCTGCTGCCCTCAGAAGAACACAAGACTGGGAGCTGAGAGCCCGTGGAGCCGGGGGCAGGATCCAGCCCAGCTCCTCGCACACCTGATGCTTTTCCTTGTCTCTGATTCACATCCTGCTTTCTCCAGATGCTGCAGCCAATGCTGCTGCAGCAATTTCCTACCCACCACTTGATGACACCAAGATGGATAATGTTCTCCATAGGTGCCTCGCAAGGAGTGCTCCTGACCAGCCCTAGAACACCTCCCATGTGGCCCCTCCAATGACCAGCGATGTGCTTGCTAGGACACGAGGCCACTCTGCAAGCACCAGCCAGGACAACAGTGGGAGTGAGGGTACGTAACTGCTTGCTACACTGGAAACATAGAAGTGAGACAGATTCCCACTTACCTCCTCCACACCCAAGGCAAGGGGCTCTGTCTCCATGAACCTGGAAAAAGAACAGACCTTTGCTCAGGGACTTTGCAGTGGGAGGGAGGGAAGTCTGCACAGCAGCTCCTCGGCAGGATGGGGCCCCTGGGTGGGCATCAGTGGTGTGAGCTCACTAATGAGCTGCAGGCAGATGGCAACTGCTTGCCTCCAGATCTGCTCTCTGCTGCTGACTGATTCTGAAGATCTATCCTGTCACTGGAGAAAGCGCCTTGGTGCAAAGGCTTAGCTCAGCTTTGAGCTCTCAGAGGTCCAAGGGCTGAGGGTTAGGGTTAGTCTGTCTCTAACCACGTGGGTCTACGAGAAGAGTAACCATGAGAGATTTGTGGCTCATGAGTCAGAGAAAGGGCACAGGTTGGTGTGCACTCGGCATGTCCAACCACACAGTGACAGTTGGATTGTGTTGCTCCTATGATCGCTCTGCCTCAAGTAGCAGCACTGACCAAAGAGCAAGGAGGAAAGAATGGGTCGGACAATTAGAAGGAAAAAAATGTAAGCACACGAAGTCTTGTGGAGGCAGAGAAACAGCATTTTTCTCTCCTGACCAAAATAAATGTGTGTGACTGATCCTGGGAGTCTCTGATGACCAGCTCCAGCAAGGTTAGAGGTAGGGAACGTTCCCATCTATTGATCTTACCTTCATGACGCCTGATGTTTGATTCCTTCCATGTCAGACTGAGTGAGAGCTGATAATTTAGAATACCAACAGTGCTCAGTGTGGACCAGAAATAACATCTGACACGCCGCACTTCTGCAGGCTCCTAATGAGCAATTTGAGGTGGAAACACCTTGGAGACATTCTTCATTTCCAGCTCTGGCACAGAGCGTCACACGGTGTCTGCTGAGCGACCCGGAGAGGGCACAACACTGCTTAATGACCATGCAGAGCAGCGGAGGAGCTCTCGGCACGTCCACAGCACTAAGGAGCAGCCAAGGAGCTGTGCAAACCCTCTGGAGGGGTGGACACCCCTCGGCAGGGGGCAGGACAGAAGCTGTGTCCTGCCGAGATGCTCAGGACCCTCCGCTGCCAGCAATGCAACGACTCAGCACCCACCACAGAACAAGCACCTGCAGGCTCAGGCCCAGCAAAGCCAGTTCAAGCAGAGACAGGGCAATTAACAGCTGAAAACTGATCCACATTCCCATGTCCAAACACCTACACCGGTTCTAATCAAAACTAAGAGCAAAGATAAAGAGGCCACTGGCCAACAAGTGGCCACAGAGGAAATTAAGTCCACACAGGCTTCGCTGTGATGTGCTTGTTTCTTTGCCATTAGAAAACACATGCCTTGCTCTATCACATCGAAATCCATCTCTAGATTATCTATTAGATTAGAAAGATTTCTATCAAATCTACCTAATCAAAACTAGATTTTCCCTTTAGCTTGGAATTAAAGCCTGATCTAAGTTACAGGAGAGGGCAGGGGGCTCCCAGCAGAGCCGACAGCCCTGCTCACCTCCCTCCAGCTGCTTTTTCGGTCTTGCCTCTGCATCTTAGGGTCTGCTCTTGAAGGTGTCGTGTATCAAGAAGGGCCCCACTAAAGACTTGGTGTTACTTGGCAAGACTCAGCTGAGAATGGGCCACCCCAGTGCCCTGGTCGCCTCCCCCAAGCCCTCCTAAGAGCCACAGCTCATCTCCAGTTCCCAAGAGGTCACCTCCTCTGACTCAGATCCCAATTCCCTTCACACAACTGCTTCTTGATCAGTTCTCTTGGTTGTAACAGCAGCGCTTCAGTGCCTCATGGTGAACTTTGCTGGCTTTCCTAGGGCTTTACGGAAAACCATTTGCTATTGCCCTTCAGACTGCCCAGACCAGACTTTTGCACTATGCAGAGAAGTCGCAGCAGGACGAACACTAGGAATGTGCTTCTAGGTGTGCTTCAGCACCACACCAAGATTGCTCTTGGGCTTGGAAACCACAGACCACCACTGGATGGTCCTCCTTCCCAGGGATCTCCATACAAGGGCTCCCTCCAGCAGCTACGGCTGGACCGAAAGCCACAGCAGAACCTGCCATTTCTCTCTAAAACTCTCAATAGCTCTTCCGTGAACGTGACGTGCAGTTCAACAGATGAACACTCACTTCGAGGGGTTGTGTGCTTCAGGCC
The DNA here is from genome assembly GCA_032353615.1 of Micropsitta geelvinkiana. Lineage (NCBI taxonomy): Eukaryota > Metazoa > Chordata > Aves > Psittaciformes > Psittacidae > Micropsitta > Micropsitta geelvinkiana. The sequence goes on along the minus strand of JAUCNL010066773.1, from coordinate 8,475 downwards.
ACAAAGGTCTGACAAAGCAGCTTTCTGCCTCAGCCTTCCTTCTCCCAGGAACCCGTACAGGGCTACAGCAAAGCAGAGCAAGGGACTGGGACAGCAGCGTGCCACTCTGCTGACAGTGCCTGCCTAGGATCTTACTACAAAATGACAACGGATGGAGCTAGCAGGGAAGGAGAAGAGGTCACCTTCTACATCTGCTTGTCCAAGTGCCGAAGCGTGGCTTTGTAGCTGCAGAGATAAAGCACGAGTCCAGATTATGGCTACGTGAAAAGGGTCAGGAGTGTCCTACAGTCCCAGCTTGGCTGCAGAATGCTCTCTCTTTCCCAGCATCAAACTGGCGGAGATCACCTATTTCCTGAGCACCTTGGCTGAGCTTCCACTCAAGGGAAGGTTGGAAACAATTTGGCAGATCAGGCAAACGGCCCCGGGCTTTGCAAGCCACAAACACGACATTCATCTGGACAAGTTCCTGTGTGATGTACTCTAGGTTACCCTGCTCTTGCAGGGGGGTTGGACTAGATGATCTTTTGAGGTCCCTTCCAACCCTTGGGATTCTGTGATTCTGTGTGATTCAGGAAGAAGAGCTTCCAGGAGAGGGAAAGGTGCACATACCTCACTGGGTTCACCTGGCCATGCTTCAGGAATGACCAGTGGTACTGGACAACCAGCGGGCTGCAGTTGGTCATCTCCAAGTAACGCACATCCCTGGTGTCATTCAAGATGCAGCCAAAGTCCAGGGCTGTGGTCTGGATCCGGAGATTCGGGAAGTAGACTTCTCCCCGAACGGTGACCTGCTCTTCATGAGGATGCTCCAGGAACTTGATCTTCAGAGGCTTCTCTGCTGCCCGGATAAGCAAATCCTCCTCATAAGCAGGGTTAAATCCGATGCAGAGTTGAAGTTCCTCCCCTGCCCTCAGCTTCGTGGGCTGCAAGGAGATGAAGAGGAAATGTTCAGCGTGTGACCCCAACATGTGCTTTTCGCTTCATCCTTCATTTTCTTCACGGTGTCTGACCAAGCACCACACTTTTGTCTGAAGTTAGCTGAGGCTCATGGGTCTGCGCTCTGCACCAATACCAGAGGAAATCCACATTGTTCTCCTGAATTCTAGGCCCGCAGAAGCCACGTGCTAAAACACAGCCAAAGCAGCACTCTGGCATCCAGGCCTTCGCCCTGACTCTGGAGGAACTCCTTTAGCCTGCAGCACAAGCTCAGTGGCTTTGCAGCCTCACCCATGCAGGCGCTGATCACTGGCAGGGCACAGAAACGGTGGCTGGACCTACAACAACATGTGCCCCGCAGAGGCCATGGCCAACACCTTCCACAAACAGCAGGGCAGGAGCCAGGCAGCAGCTGGAGAAGCTTACCTCAGCCTTCCCAAAGGCGCGGCTGCCCTCAAAGAGGGCAAGCTGTTCCCCAGGTTACCTGAGGATGGCTGCTAGAGAGCTGGGATGCTTTCCAGGAAACACCTTTCCTACAGCTTGCCCAGACCTAGTTACCTGCTCCCTCCTCCTCCTGTCTTCAAGCCAGGAGGTCTCTTCCCGATTCAGATGACATTCTGTTTCCTTCAGCAGCTCGTTTGAAATCTGATTTAGCTCGGGTCAGTTTACCGCAGACTCTACAGAACACGCTTCCCTGCTGGAGGACCTCCCGACAGAGACACACCACCACGTTCATTCACGTTCAAAGCCCAGCAGCAAGAAGGTCCAGGGCTGCTCACCTGAGCGTCCGCAGGGAGAGGCTGCTGGTCCGCAGTGCAGATGGAGAAGGGCTGCTCTAAGGCAAGGACCACGCTGAGGGGCAGGGAGCAGATGTTCTTTAAAGAGAGAGGCTTGGACTGAAGAGTCAGGACATCACCGGGGTGCTACAGAAACAGGAGACAAGAGAAAATGAACTTGAAGTGGCCATGGACCTCCTCCCCTTCACATGCGTTTCAAATGTTCCAACCCCAAAAGTGCATCCATCTCTATTTACTCTTTTGATTGGTTTCGACCCCTCTGCAAAATTTTTCCTCCAACTGGATCAGACGCTTTCACGTTTAGAACCCACTGCATCCCCCAGGGGACAGGGAAACAGTCTCGCGTACAGATGAGGGAGCGGGTCCTCAGAGGAGGCAGCTGCTTCAACAAGATCCAAACCAGAAAGCGAACCCAGTCTGGCTCCAGTTGTGTGTACCCTCCTGGGCAGAGAGGACACACAGGCACAAGGCACAAGGCCATTTCCACTCACATACAGTAGTTTCTTACCACCTTATCAGCTCTGCCAGGCCCGTAAAGCAGTGGTGCTGCTCAGAGGAGACAAGCAAGCAGGATATGGCCTGCAGCGGAGAGCCTGCAGCAGCCCGAGGTCAGCTTTGAACATGCACAGGCACATGCAGACAGCTCCAAACCTCAACAGCCTGGCCGCAACCTGCTGCCCCTGCTCCAGTGACAAGATGTTGCAGCCTCAACGCTTAGCTCAGCCTAAGCTGTTTCTGCCTCTCCAGGCATTGCTCCGGGCTTCCTGCAGGGTTTATCTAAACTAGACAGTGTTTGGGAAACTAATTCTGGATGTCTTGACATCCAGCTCCTGCAGTGTCGCAGCACTCAATACGTGGGAGCATGTGGCATCAAGCAGACCACAGGCAGACATCAGGGGGAGCTGAAAAGTTTCTGAGGAGATGTGAACTGCCTGCTCACAGGATTTGTGCTTCTCTGGAAGCCTGGGAACCGGAGGAGAGACTTGAAACCACAGAAACTAAATCATGAACTATCTGCTCTTTTTCAGACACCTCACGTGAGGGGGAAAGATGATGCAGGGGTCCAGATCCAGACACTTAAGGGCACACACTTTGCACTGGTGCTCTCATCACTGCAGCTGAAGGGCACCCATGGGTCCTTTGAAGAAGGTGAGGCTTGGGGAAGGCAAAGAGGTAGCATCTATACCGACAGCAGGGAAGGCAAAGAGACACAAGAGATGCCAGTTTTCCCTCATCAGCTTAAGGACTCGGCAGGAATCTCAGGTCTTCTCAGCTTCCCTACACGACCGCTGCTCAGACATCACCACACCTTGGAAGATCCTCAAAACCCTGAGTACAGACACTGGTGTCTCTCTAGGAGGGGCCATGCTCCCCCTCGGCAGAGCAGCTGTAATCTCAGTTTTACCTGGGTGAAGTTAGAGAACAGCCTCATCTCTAGCAGCATCCTCACTCCTTTCACCCACACCTCAGGGAGGCTGAGGAGCCATCTGCTCTCCACCTGCAGCCCCAGCACACGAGGTGGCTCTGCAAAGCCCACACTGCTCTCACAGGTGCCACATCTCAGCCTGTGGCCTTGGCTCAGCAGCTCAATTCTGTCTCCACATCAAGAAGGGCAGAACAGAGCTGCAGAGACTGTCCCCAGCCCCAGGGGGGTGAAATAATGATCTCGGCATTCATGACAAGAGCTTGGCCTGGCTCAAATCAATAGCCAAAGCTCCGTGGACTTGGAGAAGCTGTTGAACTTCCTCCTTTGGACACAGGCACACACCAGCCACACCAATCAGTGCCAGGATGCAGTCCAGAGACTCACCTTCTCCACCCGGAAAGTGATTTCTCTGGTGGATATTTGCAGAGCAGGAGCAATGAACTCGCACGTGACGTCCACCTGCATGATCAGATTCTTCACTCCCTCTTTGCCCACGACGGCGTGACACAGCAGCTTCTCCTTCACCACCTGCATGCCAGTCACACGGCACCCAGGGGGTGTTAGCAGGGTGTCCAGAAAACACACTGCATTTCTGAGCCACCCACCCACAGACCCCACTCCTGCATGAAGTTACAGCCATTGGTCTCCTCAGGAGCCCCCTCTTCTTTACATGCTGCATCCTTTTCCTTCTACACTCACATGTCCCTGATCTTACAACCCAACCACCACAAAAGGCCCTCAGGAGTCTTGTGCTGCCTACAGCTGTCAGAACAAACCCTGCCCCAAATGATTATTGGTTTGGCTTGTCCCACTGCCAAGCAAAATGCTTACCGAAAGCTGTAGGAACTCATTAAAAAAAACAAACCAGACTGTATGAAGGCAAACAGGTGATAGAAGGATCAAGGCCAGCAAATCCTCCCTTGGAAGTTTAGTGGAAAGGATCCATGGGAAAACCCCAAACAGCCAGCCTGCCTTCCTAGGATGTACTGTGTCCTCCTAGAGCTGGCTTTAAACCAAACCTCCCCAGGAAAGAGATGTCTTCCACTTGGCATGAAAACCCACTACTTAAGCTGGATGCTCTTCCATCCAAGACTCTTTTCCTGATTCCTCAAGGTCTCACTTCCCTACATGCCTCCCTTTATTCCTCTCTCTTTCCTCTGATACACACCACAACCCAACTCCTCCTCAGAGCCTACAGACTTCAGAATCATCTGTGCTGCACGTGCAACGTAGGGTCTTGGGCTTCTAAGCAACCTCAAGTGTATGAAGTTCTCGAGACCCAGGGAAGGTGGAAAACCCAGTCCCAGGGTCTTAGCTTGGACTGCAGGAGCCAGGTAGGCACAGCTGAGCTCACAGATGCCCACCTGGCTTTCCAAGCAAGACACTCTCACCTGTGGCCTGACCATTTCCTTTCTGCTACCTTCTTCCCCCTTCAGCAAAGCCTTATGGGCTCAGGACTGCACAGGGACAGTCCCATCGGAGTCCACCAGCTGAGAAATCAAGTCTTCCTCAAGCTACCACTGAGGCAATCCTTTAAAACACCTCTCAGAATCTAGTAGCAGCAGGAGCTTAATGCAGATTTATTCCCCATTCACTTAAGCACTTGTGCCCAGTGCTCCTGGAGACGGAAAATGCACACCGGGGTCAGATGGCAGCTCCTCTGCAGAGCTGGATTTCCCCCGGAAAGAAGGGTCCGGGGAGGAGAACACGCAGTGACCCTGCTCAGATCTGCCCCTCTGAGCTGCCACCCAAGGGTGCTGCAAGAGCTGCCTGCCCTCGGGACACTGGGGCTGGCTGAGGGACTGGGGCAAGCAGTGATGGAAATACTGACACAAGTCAAGCTGTCAGTTCTAATGGTCCCTGGAACAGCTTCCCATGTGGATGAACATCACTCGGATCATTAGAGCTGGCACACTGGGTTCATTTCTCTCGTCCCGGTCTCCGTGCCAGAAAAGCTCCTGGGCCGTGTTTGTCTACAGAGGAAAATCAATGCTGCTCCCAGACACTCCCTACCTTCCTGGTTGCTTTGTTTCACTCGCTGCTTCCCCACACAGACAACTTGCCATTTCTTTAGTTACTTTCTGCCTGGCCTCCCACTCTACCTGTGACTTTAAGGCCAGCTGAGAAAAGTGCGGCTGTTCAGCCTGGAGAAGAGAAACTGCGTGGAGACCTCAGAGCAGCCTTCCACTATCTGAAGGGGGCTACAAGGATGCCGGACAGGGACTCTTCTTCAGGGACTGCAGCAACAGGACAAGGGGTAATGGATTTAAACTCAAACAGGGGAAGTTCAGGTGAGATAGAAGGAAGAGGTTCTTTAATGTGAGGATGGTGAGGCACTGGCACAGGCTGCCAAAGCAGTGGTGAATCCTCCATCCCTGGCAGTGTTCAAGGCCAGGCTGGACAGAGCCTGGGGCAACAGTTCCTTCAGGCCATGTTTTGCTACCAGCAAGTTGGCTTTATGGTAGCCATGGAACTCAAAAAGCCTCAGCAACTGATGGTGGCAAGCACGGAAAGCAACTGGTGCTGCCAAGGTAACTTATGGCAGGAAACCAGGTTCTCAAAAGCACTTGCCCATTTGCTCAGGCAAATGTCAAGGGGCTGCAGAAATGCCCTGACAGGGGGGAACTCACCTGGGGGGTGCTGCAGGACCCTTCCAGCACCATCTCCGCTGTCTGGCCGGGCATCAGCTCCGTCCTCAGCGGCTGAAGCCTGAACACGGGGCCGCAGGAGGAAGCCTTGCCCTTGCTGGTACTGATGGCAGGGAGATGATTGCGCTGCTGAAGAGTGGTGTCACCTTCTGCGGTCCAATACAGCAGATGGTTGCGTCGTCCTTTGTTCGTCATCTTGAAGCGGTAACAGCAGGGATGCAGGCTAGACGAGAAGCAGAGACACAAATTGGAAGGGGAGCTGCTATTTGCCAGTGGTCACCCAGCTGCAGCACCCTGAGGGCATGACCTGACTGCACACTCGGCAACAAAACCACTTCTAAGAAGGCTGATGGAGCGCAAAGCTTCACCAAAAGCCAGACCGTGGTTGCCCCTAGGTTTGTCACCATCCAGCAGCTGCTCTGCTTGCACCCAGCAAGGAAGAGCTTCACGAAGAGCCTGCCCCAGATGCAAGTGGCTGGAGGAACAGCCCCGCCGCCATTCCACCTTCCACTTGGGAGCTGTTGTTCATGCCCCTGAGGCATCTCTTCGCGAGCATCCAACCCTCATTGCCCCCAACGTCCCACCCTTTGGTGGCAGCTCTGCAGCCGACAGCAATGGCAGCAGATCCAAACTGAGCCCGCAGGAAAAGACATAAAGGGGGGCAGAAGAGAGCTACAGGAATCACATGGACACTGTCCCCTCCATTGCACAGCCAGCTTGTGGCTGCGCTGAGCACAGGAAACTCTGGACAAGCACCAACCTCCCTGCAAATGTCCCCGCTCACGTGGATGGCTCGTGGGTGCGTATTTTTCCTCTCCAAATCTATCCCAAGTACTTCAGGTAGGATTAACCTGCTCTCTACACCCCAAGAATTCAGGTGTCGGAGCAGCACGGACCCTCTTTGCAGCCAGAGAAAGGAAGAGGCACCCCAAGAAGACTGTTCTTCTTGTCTGAGGAGGTCCCCAACACAAGGCAAACAGCACTTTCTCCTCCTGTCTTTAAGAACATGCCTGCTTTCAGACACACACGTTGAGAGCAGTGAATCTTCTCCTTCCAGCTCAGCAATTTCAATTAAGACTCTTCATTTATCCCATTCCACCTCAGCAGACTTCCACACTTCCTCCCCCTTCCAGAGCTGGTCCTGTATCCACCCTCGCTCGCCCATGCCTCGGGAAGCAGGCAGAAGAAACCAGGGAAGAGCCACCACGTCTACTAAAGAGCAGCCGGGCACGGAGTGGGGTAAAGGAGCCAACTGGGGGGTGACACAGGGCAAAGAAATTCTGCTGCTCCTCCAGGGCTCCCAGCAACAGAGGAAATAAACCAGCACCATTCATTCACTCGAGGAGCTGCTAACAAGCTACTGCCCAGGCTTGCTGCTGCTGTGAGATGATACTCCAGAGGGAATGGGAAAGCAAGCAACATCACTGCAAAGAGAAACATGTTTATACTTGTCAGGCAGCATTTCCCAGCTGGAGGCTTCCAGGACCTGCTCCTTTCCTCCAAATCTTTGTTTGATAAAGTGAGGAAATTAATGGATTACGACTAAAGACAACTCAGCAACAATTTAGCAACTGGTCTCCAGCTTAGTGGCTTTTCAGAGTACCTAAGGACTTTCAAATGGCTGGAAAAGGTTTCTAAAGGAACCCCTGTGGCTTCAGGGAAGCAGAGGCAGGACCTTGAGCACTGCAGCAGCTTGAGGGACTGCAGCAGAACTCCTCCTTGCTGAGCCCATGGGGAAGCAGGAGCTGAGAGATTCCCTACCTGAAGCAGGGTCCCAGGTTGAGCTCCGGGCCAAAGGGTTTCTCAAGGACAATCGTGGTGCCAACGCCAACAGCCTGCACGGGGATGACATAGGCACGACTGTTCTCAATGAACAGCACCACCTCGTCCTTGAATTGCTCCATGTCATCCAAGTTTGCAGTCACAGCCACAGACACCTCGGCCTTGGCAGGGATCACTCCTTGACAGGGTCCAATACTCCAGCACGAGTTTTTGCCAGCCTGCAAGACAACCAAACACTCATTTAGGCTGGAAACCACAGACCTGGCTGCCACCAGCCAAGGGTTGCCCAGCCAACACGTTCACACCAAGCCAGTGGGTGTGAAGATTCCACTGACGTTCATGTACAGCTTCTCGGATTCATGCTGACACAGGGCAGCTCGCTTGGAAAGGAGCCCTGAGCACTCTGCTCCAAAGGTGAATCTGCAAGTCTGCTCCCTGACAAAGCTCATTTCTGAAAGCTCGGCAACAAGCCAGGCAGAAAATTGTACCCCAGAAACTATTCCTGAGGAATGAGGATGGGCTCTCGACGGAACCAGACCTTCAACTCCCTGGGGTGAGCCAGCACAGCCCTGCTGGGCCCGGCCAGGACAACAGCCCATGCCAGGGGAGGAGGATTTGCATCCTGTCCTCATCCTTTCAGTCAGCATCCGCTCTGGCTCCAAGGGCATGTCATGGTTTAAACCCAGGTTGCAAATTAGAACCACGCAGTCTACTTCCCCCCCTCCCTTTCTTCTCCCCGCTCCCGGAGGGATGGGAAGGAGAATCGAAAGAACGTAACTCCCACACCTCCCCGTACCTCCCCGGCCATGACGTGCTGTGGTATGGAATACCTCTTTGGCTAGTTTGGATCAGGTGTCCTGTCTCTGCTTCCTCCCGGCTTCCCCTC
>JAUCNL010066655.1:0-13392 GCA_032353615.1 Micropsitta geelvinkiana | reverse complement strand
ACCTTGTCCTCTTCCCCCTGCATTCACTACCCAGCTCACTGAAGCTGCAGCTTCACACGGCTGAAGGACGGCTAGAAAACCACGGCTGCAGGCCACCAGCCCCTGTCCTTCCCAGCACCTTCCTCAGCGACCCGGCCGCAACCGCCGATGGCCGGCAGACACCCCTGCCCGGTCCCTCCGCTGCCCGGGGCTCGTCCACAGACCCCACTGCCCCCCGCGAGGCGGCCTCGAGCACCCCGGTCCCCGCCGGCAGCACAGTGCGCATGTGTACTCGCACCCCCGACCCGAGCCGCCTTCCTGCTGCAGGCGCCACTCTCCCTTCGGGCTGCCGGAAGGGATTTTGCGCCCTTCCGCCGATGGATCACGTGACATCCCCCTGGTAACGCAAGATGGCGGCGCCCATGTTGCTGCCTGAGTCCCCTCTGGGGAAGTTGAGGTGAGGCCGAGGCTGGTACCGGTACCGGGCTTCCCCGCCGCCCCTAGGAGAAAGGGGGAGTGCCTGGAGATCCCCGAGGAGGGTCGTGGCCCAGCCCTGGCCGACACCACTCCGGCAGTACGGCGGCCGTGGCTGAGGCCGCCTCGCGGGCGGGCATGGGAGTGGCGCAGCTTACGTGCGGCAGCGGCCATGGCCGACCGACCGCCACCGGGCACGGGAGATGAGCGGGATGTGTGCAATCGGCGCCCGTGCGGGGCGGAGGTTGGAGCGCGGCCTGGCGTTCGGGATGGTCAGCGGGGCTGTGGGGGGATCCCGGAGGAGGGGCCGGCAGCGGGATGAGGGTGGGGGGAGGCACAGTGCCGCGGGTCTGTCGGTGATGCCAAGAGGGGAGCCGGGGCGGAGGTCAGCACTCCACGCCCAGGGGAAGAGGTGGCCACGGGGTAGTGAGAGGCTCGGCGAAGGCCGCGGCGCGGGGAGGCAGCCAGCAAATCCGGCCCCCTCTGCGGATGGTGGGATCCCCGCTCCCTGTCTTTGCAAGCACCTACGCTCCGTGCTTGTTGGAGTGGCCTTGATTGCCAGTGCTGTGTGGCTGGAGGGGAAAGCGAGCCAAGTCGCTACTCCTTGGGCTTAAGCTGTTTGCCCACCTTCTCCTGTGCTGCTGTGGGCTGGGGGTTAGGAGAGTTGCTGGCTCTGTTTCTTAGGTTTCACGAGCAGCTAAGGAAGTCTGGGGACTGGGAAGGAGGTATCTTATGAGACTTCTGCTGCAAGCCATGGGCCTTAAGGAAGGAAATAAATTGGCATTATTCAGAGCTGCTGCCTCTGCTGAGCACAGTATTTAGCAGAGGCTTTGGTTGGTGAGAGAGCTGCAAGCCTCTTCTTGTATTTAAATGGTCCAGGTTTTTATGAAAAGTTACATTTAATTATTTTCAGTCTAGCAGCCAGTGCTGGATGTGACTGTGGCTAGTGGGGAAGAAGAGCCACCAGCAACGGGTAGCATTGAGACCTTGGTTTGAGATCACACCCAGACGGACTCCAGCCTCCTCCTCAGCAAAGTCCTTGCTGAAGGAAAACCCACCTGCCGACCCACAGGAACCTGCCTCAGAGGGTGGAGGCACAGGCAGTGCCTTCCTGCTCTGTTCTGCTCCCCGGCACTGGAAGAGAATGCTCTCTGAACACGGAGGATGCAGGAAAGCAGGGAAGCAACATGCACTTGCATGATAGACAGGACCTGCAGCACCTGAGCCGCCTCAACCCTACCAGGAGCAGATCCTGGGCACACACTGAACAGTGTGAGACATTCAACAGACACCCTGGACACAAGCTGCCCGCAGATCTGCAGAGCCTGAACTCAGTGCTCAGAAGCAGCATCTGAACACCAAGAGTGAGCAGCAGAAGGAAGGCAGCGAATCCCTGAGCCCAGCAGCACCGACACGGAGGGAAGCGGGTCCCTGTGGCCCTGCAGCACCAACACCGCGGGCAGCTCACAAGCGGCGGCAGCACCGGCAGAGCCCCGGCGCAGATGAGGCCGGGCCCGGTCAGAGCTGAGCAGGAGCCCACCCCGCGCTCCCCCGCGGACACCAGGCGCCGCTTCTCCCTCGGCGCTTCCTCCGCCGCCCCACCTGCGGGAGCGGGTCCCGATGAGCCCGCCCGCCCAGTGAAGCAGCGCCCGCTCCCCCAAGACCCCGCCGCAGATCACACTCCGTGGCCCCAGCCCGCACTGACCGTATCTGCCCTCCTCCTCCATGCCGCCGCCGATCCGGCCCTGCCAGTGCCAATGACAACGCCGAAGCCGTTGCGGGCAGTGTCACATGACTCAGGAGAAGGCAGTGCAAGGCAGGCCCCTCCCGCAGCCCCGCCCCCGAGCCGAGCTGGTTGTTACCGAATCGTTGGCACGTCTTTATTATCGGCCCCGCACGTGCAGGGGTGAACGGTGTTAATGGTGTTAATGGTGTTAACGGTGTTAATGGTGTTAACGGTGTTAACGGTGTTAACAGTGACTCCAGCGTGGTAGGGGTGGAAAGGAGAAGCGGGAGGAGCAGCCCTGGCTGTGGACCGCAGCGGGGGTCATGGGGCTGTGGCTGGAGCTGGAGCAGCAGCAATGGCCCTGAGGCACTTGGCAGGAGCCCCCCCGAGCTGGGCTCCAGGGTTGGTGGGGAGAAAGGGCTGCTCCAGCCCTAGGCACAGGGAAGCTGCTGAAGGAGCCCAGACAAGGCACGGTCCTCCTGGGCTCCTTCACAGCAGAAGGCAGGGACATTGAGTGTGGAGATGTGGGGAGCGGTGTCCTCTTCCCTCCACAGCAGCTGCCAGGACAGGGTCCATGTCAGGGGCTGCTCCTCCCGCTTGCTGGCATTCAGGCTGCAAGGAAAGGAGCAGTGTGAGCACCTGCCATGTGCCTGCCCCCCGTCTGCCCCCTCCAGCTCTGCTCCAGGCCCCTGGCTCTGCTCACCTCAGAGCCAGTGGCCCAGGCTCGCTGCCTTGGCCGGATGTGTCACTGCCCAGAAGCTGCGCTGGCGGTGCAGGCACTGGAAGGGGTTGTGGTGTCTCTGCTCCCTCCTCCGCTTTTTAACCTTTCTCACCTGAGCAGAGACAGGAAGGCTCTTGGGGTCAGCACATGGTGGCCCAAGGTTCTTCCCACCAGCCCAGCCAGGGATGGGGCCGGCACCCACCTTCCCTCTGTCAAACTCCTCATCCCACTCATCGATGATGGTCTTCCTGCGGGCTGAGGCTGCAGACTGAATGGCATCCCAACGGACAGCCGAGACTTCGCCATTCCAGGTCAAGACTGCAAAGCAGCGTTGTCAGCACGGAGCCCTGGGCCATGCTCCACGGCTCCCCCCAGCACGGGGCCAGGGTTGGAGCCCCTCACTCCAGGACCCCACCTGGGTGCAGCAGCCTGGCTCTAGCTCAGGCCCTGGCAGGCTTCAAGGCAGGGGAGCTGCGCTGCTGCTCACCCACCCAGGCAAGAAGGGATTAATTACCTTGTTTGCCATAAGCTTTGTCCAAGGAGTCCACAAGCAACTGCTCCACCACTGTGGACTGCAGCTGGGTCACTGGTGCTGTGCCAGCCCCACGGTCATGCGAAGGCTTTTGGGCAGCAGGGCAGTGCCTGTACCCAGCTCCAGCCTGGAGGTCCGCTGCCTCTGCGGAAACAGGCAAGGTGAGCACGAGGCAGAGGCTCATCCTCCGAGGCAGATCTCGTGCCCCAAAAGACACTGTCAGCACTAATGGTGTCATGAGGACACAGGCTGCTTGGGCATACTGGGGCCTGTCCTGGGCAGGGAGGAGCTGGGAGTAAATCTTTGCCCCTCCACCTGTCTGCAGAGGAGCTGATCCTCTTCCTGCATATTGTAAGGATGCTCTGCTGCACAAGCAGCATGCTGGCCTGCAGGAACCCAAGCAAGGGCAGGAGGTAGAAGTTGAGCACCACCAGGAAGCTAAGTGGACCATAAGCACCAGGGACTGCAAACCAGTGCCATTCGGGCAGACAAGCTGCCAGCTACCCCCTGCCAGGCACTAGAGTGGAGGCACAGGGCTGTACCTGCAGCACAGACGACTTGGGCAGCCTGGTCCCGCATGGCCTGACTGCTGGCACTTCCCCTCCACTTGTGCTTGCGGTGCCTGGCCACATCAGCCTCCGTTTGCTGCTTCATTGCCTTCCAGGGCTCCATGGCAGCCACACTACATCTGGGGAGGGCAGCAGGGATCAGCTCTCTCCAGCCAGAGTGGAGCTGGCACAGTGTGGAGTTTCCCCACAGGTTAATGGGATGCAGGGACACCCACACTGCAGCGCTGCATTCAGGGAGAGGTGAAAGCACCCGCGGCAAGGCAACACTTGGGCTGGCCCCATGCATGGGTCATCCCACCCGCAGGAAGACAAGTAGCACCAGCCAAAAGCCAGGGAGCCTGACTACAGGCAGAGCAGAGGGGACAGGGCTGGTGTGTGGCAGCAGGCCCAAACACAGCAATTACCTCTCCTCCATCCTCCTCCTCCACTTCTTTTTCTTCCTTGCAGCAGAGGTGGGCTCCCAGTCTGGGTGGGCACGGGAGGGTGACATGAGGCAGCTTTCCAGGGCCTGTGAGCCCGGCTCCTCCGCGTCACGGCTGGGACCTGCTGCCACCAGCCCCTCCAGGGACTCCGAAGCCTCTGCAGTGAGAATTCTCTTCTTCTTCTTGGCTGGAACTGAGACCTTCTCCTCGACTGCTGAAGCACTGAGGCTGCTGCCTGCCTCATGCTGCCTCTTCTTTGTGAAGGTGCCGGTAGTGACCCGGCTGGGCTCCTCCCTGCTGCAGAGTGAAAAGTGGGGTGAGGGGTGGTGATGGACCAGCACTGTCCAGTGGGGAGGCTGGGTGCCGAGGGGCTGGGCTGGGGCAGTCCAGAGCAGGGGAGCCGGATGCCAAAATCACCCCCGAGCCAGCGCCGAGGCCAGAGTTGCCTCGAGGAGACCCCGAGGCCGCAGATGGCCTGGCTGCAGCGCAGGAACCAGGCAGCGATGGGCACTGCTCACCTGCATGTGCCCAAAGGCAGCAGAGCCGAGCCGGGGCAGCTGCTGCTGCCTCGGAAGCTGCTGCCAGCGAGCTGTGCACGAGGCCGCGCATGGTGGGCACTCCTGTGCAGCTTCCTGCCCTGCGGAGACTGACACAAACAAAGGCTTGGTGAGCTGAAGAAAAGAGGTGTCCATCTGCCAAGAGTGGAAAATCCAAAGGGGAGCCCAGGGAAAAGGGACACGCACAGGGGGAGGGAAGCAGGGTGCTGGGGGAGGAATCAGACGTGCTTTTAGGTAGGATCACAAAGGAAAAATAGGAAGCAAGGAAGTTTCAAGACCAGAAGCCCCAGTGCCTGGTGCTGAGCCCCGGCTGCATCACTGTGCCCAGAGGGCAGCTCTGAGCCCTCCTGCTCCCGCTTGCCCCAGGGAGGGCTGGCGAGGCTGCCCTGTGTCCTCAGCAGGGCAGGAGCCATCTCTCCTGCATCACTCATGGGAACAGCAGCAGCGCTGCCCTCCCTCCACAGCCTGGGCTGGGGCTCTCTCCACCCTCCCTGGCCAGGTACGATCCCCAGCCCTGGCTCTGCACTTGCTGCCAGCACAAGCCCTGCTTCAGAAGACACAGGGCACCTGCTGAAGGCCCTGGGCAGAAGCTCAGGCTCACCTTTCTGGCAGAAAGCGCCAGCTTCTTGGCTGGTGGTGGTGATGTGCTGCTGCTGTGCCTCACAGCAGCACGGACCGACCACGGCGACTTCACCTTGATGCGCCTGGTGGTTGTGGGGGCAGCCGACGTGGCACTGGCGACATCGGTGCCACAGTCCATCTCCCGAGAGGTGCTGGAGCTGCTGGTTCTGCTCCCGGCCTCCTGGGAAACTGTGTCCAGCTTCTGCACTGCAGCAGGCGCTGGGCTGGCAGCACTGCTGCTTCCCGAGTCCTCCTCTGAGTCACGGGCTCTATGCCCAGTGCTCCCATGCCGCTGGGTGAGGCCCAGCAGCACCGGGGATGTGGCCCGGGCAGGTGGCATCCCTCCCTCCCAGGAGCTCTGCTGGGGATGATCTGCTTCAGCTGAGCTTGCTCTGCCGGTGGTGCTGGAGCCCGGGGCTGATGTGGACCTGGGAGGCTCTGGGCTCTGGGCTGTGGCACTGGGCAGCGCTGTGCCCACACAGGTGGCTTTGAAGGCCGCTTCGGTTGGCAGCGTTGTAACGGGCAGCTTCTCCGGGGCGGTGCCGTTCCGCAGCTCTGGTCCCGTACTCAATGTGCTGCGGTCCACGGGCACCCCAACCTCCTCTGGCTCCGGGCCCCTCTTCTCTGGCCGCACGCTGCATCCCTGGACAAAGAGAGAGGGAAAAGTTCAGGGAGGAGAGAACTCAGGGAGCCAGGGGCACAAAGTGATCCTGCCCTCGGGGCCACAGAGGCACCCTCGACTCAGCAGGATCCCTCCTGCAAACAGCCTGCTCCCTGCCCGGCTGCAGCACAGGGACAGCAGCTCCCAGCTCCTGTGAGCACTGCCCAAGAGCTGCCTCCAGCACTCAGCAGTGATGGGGACAGGGGCCTGTGGCTCACAATTTTCTTTGCCTGTTTGAAGACGGTGCCCTTGGAGCCCGTCAGCCTGGGGACAGCTCTGGCAATGGGCCTGTCCGACCTCTTCTCTGGGCTGGAGAGTCTGGAAGAGAAGGGCACGGGTTAACTGCGAGCGTTTGCCCACATGGAACGCTCTCGACCAGAGAGCTACAGGCGCTCCCACCTCACGTAGAAGAGCAGGTAGGCCTCCTGGTTAAGGACCACTTTGATATTGCTGCAGCGGACCACACTGTCATTCATCTGATACCACTGCCCATTGCTTGCCTGCAGAAGGAGAAAAGAGAAGGGGGTTGGGCTGTGTCCAGGGACTCTCCTGACCTGAAGACCAGACTGGAGCACAACCTGTACCCCCATTCCTCCAGTGCTCACCACCATGCACATTTGCTGAGCACCCTCCTTCCCACACCCTGCAGGGACCCAGCAGCACCCATCAGGTCCCATCCAAGTGCCCTGGGCTCACCTTCACGTAGCAGTAGTAGTGCCCTGCATTGGAGCTGTACCCAGAATGCACCAGCACTGCATAGAGCCCGTACATTACAGCATCCCCCTTGTTCTCTGACATGTACGGGCGGATGTTGAGGAACTCGGGGTACGGCACAGCCTGCACAGGAGGAGAGGATGTCTCAGGAGCCTGCACAGCAGACGGGTTTCTTGCTAGAGCAGGAGCAGCTCAGCTGTCCTGTGTGTCCATCTCCTGAGGGAGCAGAAGCTGCCCTCCCCAGGCAGAGGTCACCACGACGAAGGTACCAGGACGAGCCCCGAGCGCGTGGCTGGCCAAGAGCGGCAGGACCAGCTCCCACTCTGCTGCTGGGGCCAGGAGACGGCCCCAGCTCTGCATTGCCGAGCAGTCACCTTTGTGATTTTCTGTCCTTCCCAGAAGAACCGCTTCAGTGAGAGCGTGAGAACATTGGAGGGTCTGTGGATGCTGAAGCGTTTGGTTGCTGACACTCTGTTGTTGCATCTGCACAGGAAGAGCTGTGTCATTCAAGCTGTTCCACCACCCAGATGATTGCCAGCTCTGGACAAGTGGCAAACCCCATGGAAATGAGCCTGCAGGCACCTGCTCACGGCCACATCTGCTGGCCCAGGTCCTCCTCATGAGAGGAGGGAGCTGAGGAGTGGCAGCTTCCACCACAGGCTTCCACGGCCTCACACTTTAGCGTGGAACAGGCCAAGAAGCCCTCCTGTGTTGTGGCTTTCCGCCTGCTTCCCAGCAGTGCAGCCGCAGCCCCATTCCTGCCCCCAGCCACACACGCACCCTGCGCACAGGTAGGAGTTCTCCCCACCCAGCAGGTCTGGCTTAACAAACAGCTCCAGTGCCTCCTGTAGGTCTCTGGCTTGCTGCAAGGACGGAGGAGAGGTCAGCGCACGGGTGGCCCGGCCAGGCGACGGCCCCGCTCCCTGCCGAGACGCCGGCCCCAGGAAAGCAGGTCCCCAGCCTGCTGCAGTACCCAGATCTCCAGTGCCAGGTCCAGGAAAGGCTCGTACGTGTCCGAGACTCTCTTGCAGGCCAAACACTCCACTGCAAAGGGAAGAGCAGTGAGCACACCCTGGCACACCAACCTGCACCCTTTGCCACCCAGCACAGTGCAGGAACTGCCTCCCCCTCTCCAGGTTTGAGCTCCGGGACAGGAGCACCAGGATGCGCAGCCTGGCACAGAGGAGGGCTGCCAATTCCACTGTGTGCTGGCACAGCAAGTGTTGCCAGGGGTTTCATTTCCTGGTGGCGATGAGCTGGGGGATCCACAGCCGACAGCTCTTGCCGTCACCACAAGCGGGCTCCTGACCCACAGGTCCCACGGGACTGACCACCTGCAGCTCTGGATCATGTCCATGTGCTCAGTGATTTTCCCAAAGCATTTTAACTACAAGGCCCCCAGCAAAGCAACAGCCCCAAGTGACTGCAGGCCCAGGGCCTGGCACTGAGCACTCACCACGGGACCGCAGGTAGCCGCCAAAGATCTGGTGGACCAGTGTCGTTGCCTGGGTCTCACAATCCAACCTAGAGACAGCAGCACTGGGTCTCGCACCATCCCTGCACCATGGCCGCCCCGCGGCCACCACGGTGTCCTCAGCACAAACTCCTGACTGGAGCTCAGAGTTGGGCACTGCAGGGGCAACGCAGCTTCCCGGGGCAAGGGCCCGGAAACACAAGTGCTGCCTGGGGAACACGCTGACCTCACAGTCCCCTCCAGCAAGGCAGGGGACCAGCAAGAGGACAGCAGAGAAGAGCACGGACAGCCCATCAGAGAGAGGCCCCACGTACCTGGTGCAGCCACTCAGGCAGGACTTCTGCATTGCGCTGATGGTGTAACGCAGGAATTCATGCGCATCCTCCTGCTGACCAAAGCTCATGTGCCCAGCGATGTCTGCAGGACAGGGAGGAATCAGCCCCAGCCCATGCTGTGAGAGACAGACCCCATCTCCCTCGGTGGTCCCAGGGCTTGAGCCCCCTCAAACCAAAGCAGACAGCAGACTCGTGTCGGCCACAGGGGAACCCCACACACAGCCCATGAGGTCACCAGGTCCCCGCAGGCTCCATGAGCTCTCCTGGCCTCATCTCAAAGGTTCTGCTCACACATTACTCCCTGCTCTCCAGCATGGCTATGGGAGGGGAGGGGTGCACAGCAGATTCATTCTTACTTTTGAGGCCTTGGATGAAGGCTACCGGCTTTATCACATTGCCGCTGTTGGCAAAAGCCAGAGTCACGTGGCTCTGCATGATACATATCATACAGAAGCTGCCTTGGTCACCTGTGGCAGAGGAGAAGACGACAGGAGGTTGGGGACAAACACAGTAAAGATCAAGGTAGTACAGGAGAAAGGGCATCAACTGTGCAACACAACTCAGTTTTCCCTAGGAGGTCTGTGCTACAGTCCAGCTCTGAGGCATCTCGAGTACACAGGTACCATCACCTGTCTGATGATGGGGCTGCGAGCCCTGCTGCTCTCTTTGCTGACAGCTCAGAGCCATGCTAATCGTGTCGCCTTTCAAAGCCACACATAAAATCATAGAACAGTTAGGGTCAGAAAGGACCTTAAGATCATCAACAGCATCTGCTGTCTGTACGCAGCCTTCTGCCCTCCCGCAGGCAGGGGCTGTTTGGGACGTCTAGCTCAGTCCCCACGAAGCCAGCAGACCCCGCTAGAGCCATCTTAGCCCTGGTTACACCCACCATGGACACAAGTGTCCCCAGACACAAGGATGCAAAGCTCAGGGATGCTGCTATGGCCAGGAAAAAGGAGCTGTACATAGGAACAGCATCTCCGTGGAGAAGTGGCAGGAGGGAGCAGAGAAGGTTCATCCTGACACCTACATGGCTCCTGCCAGAGCCACGTGTGCTGAGATACTGAGCCCAGCGAGGGCAGCAGGGACCTGCCAGCACAGCCGCCCACCGAGCCAGGCCCCACTACTCACGGGTGCAGCGGTGCTCCTTGGAAAGCAGGTAGTTAGCGAGCGGTGGGGTGTACGTCAGGCACTGCACAGTGGAGTTAAGGAAACATGTGTTCCCGAGGTTACGCAGTCCTGCGCCAATTCGGTACATCTTCTCCCACTTCATGGACAGGCGCTCCACGGGGAAGAGCACCTTCTGGGGTGCAGGGATCCCATCCCCTGTGCCCACTGGGGCATTGTTGCTCTCTGTGGGATGAGGAATGGTGGATGAGCTGTGCAGTGCGGGCTGAGGTTGTGCCCACTGAGGCCCCGCTACTTACCCTGCTTGACCTGCTGCTCCTTCTCGGGGCCACACTGGGCTCTGGCAGTCTTGGCTGGAGAGTTCAGCCACACGAACTTGCCGCGAAGCCTCTGCAGCTGCTCGGAGAAGCTCCGTCGGGCCGTCTTGAACTTGATCTTCTGCAGCAGCACTTTCTTGGCAGAGCTGACCAGCAGCTTGGCCATGCTCCCATTCCCGCTCATCTTCCGCCGGGCCCGTTTCATCATCTCCCGCAGCCTCTCCGTGACCGGCATGGTGCGGCCCTGTGGCTCCGACTGCGGTGAGAGGCAGGCAGCTGAGCGGGGAACACCGCCCGGTTCCTTTCCCATCGCAGGACTGCGCTCTGCTGGCACGACAGGCCGCAGTCTGGCCTGACCCCAGCCGGCCTCGACACCGCGCCCGCCGCGGGACCCCCCTCCCAGCTGCCCACGCTGCGGACGCGGGCACCGGCAGCACCCCCTGTCCGCGCTGCACCCACCGGGCAGGGCGCACCTCACGCAGGAGCCCTGCCGAGCCGGCGCCGCTCTGCCGGCAGCGTGGCTGGTTCCGCGCCTGGCCCTCAGCGGGGAGGGACCCGCGTCCTCTCCACTCAAAAGATCGGCGCCCAACCCTTGGCTCCGCCCCACCACTCACCCCCGGCACCAATCAGAACCCTTCAATTGCTTTGGCTCAATCGGCCGCTTCCAATCCGCCTCGACGTCCTGCCCAATGCGTGCGAGCGCGCTGGGTTGAACACGGACTATGCCTGCGCCAGGGATCTCGGGCTGGGGGTGTAGCTCCGCGGGGTTTGTGACGTAACTATTGTCTCCCCGCCCCCCGGCTTGGCCACGCCCCCTACGCCGGGACCGCTTCCCTCGGCGGCGCCTTCCGGTTAAACAGCACCGGGGTAAACAGCACCGGGGTCAACCCCACCGGTCCTCCCCTACACCCCCCCATCCCGAGGAGCGGCGGCGGGGCCCGGGGGGGGGCACAAGCATCGGCAGGAGGTCACAATGAGAGCACAGGAAGCACAGAGCCGGCGGCAGAACAAGTGGCGATATTAAACTCGGACAGACTACCAGCAGCAATGGCACGTGTGATACAACCGTAGAGCGCGCGGGCGGGACGAGGAGCCCTGGAGCTGGGGGCTTTCTTTTCTTTTTAATGTTTCTCTTTAATACGTTGAAGTTGCCCGGACTGGTCCAGTGCGACATCTTAGACCTGACAGAGATGCTCAGCATGAAAACACTTCCCAGAGCTGCGGTGGGCGCATGTGAAGGAGCCGTCTCAGACGGGCAGCCCCACGGCACGTGCCGGCACCGCTGCAACACGGGAATGGCTCAGAGAAAGCGGATGCAATGGGGGGGTGCACCAGAGGAGGACGGGGATTCTTGCAGCTGCTTGCGGCCTATGCCCTCCCGGTACGAGGCTCCATCCTGACCACTGTGGACTGGGGAGCTCAACCAGCCAAGGTGCTGCTGAAGACTATGGCTCAGCCAACACGGCACGAGCAGATGGGAAAGACTCTGCAGCCAGAGTGCCTGCCCCTGTGCCCTGCTGAGCCCTCTTGCCTGCAGAGCTGCTGTGGCTAAGCCTGTGCAATGGCAGCAGCTGCAGAAGGGGCCGCAGCAGCTCTGCCCCCATGCAGACCGCTGCGGTGGGAATGGCCCCAGCACGATGCTGGGGAAAGTGACGAACCCTGTGCCCACCTCTAATTCCCCGGGGGAGAGGAGCATGTGGAGAGGGGCAGTGGGTTTTGGGGTGTGTGACAGGGGGATCCCTCCAGCCATGCTCAGGTTCCCCTCCAAGCATCTGCACAGGAGCCAGCCAGCCCCACAAAAGGCCTCTAGCCCCTCACACACAGCCAGGGGTTCTGCCTGGAGGGCTGGACCCTTCCTGGATTCCAAAGGGAAGGATGGGCAGGAAGGATGGGCAGGACTAGGGGTCCCCGCTGCTGACAGGTGGCAGAGGACACTGTGGTAGGGGGTCTGCTTGGCAAGAGCCCCTGGTGCGGAGGCACTGGTAGACCTGCTACACAGACGGGGCAGCTCCCGCCACTCCCAAGGGTTCGGTTCCTTCAGATGCCAGAGTGCCAGGGCTGAGCATGGCCTGGTGGGATTCAGCCCTCACTGTGGGTTCCCCCCATGCCTTGCTCAGCCCTGCCACAGAGCAGGTCCCTGTCCTTGTCCCCCTGCATGCCCATGGCAGCCACTGCAGCCCCAGGACCACCGTGGCCGAGCGGGTTTTCATGCTGTCTCCAGGGATTGGTATCAGCATGGACCAGTCTAACATCTGGCAGGTTTTTTCTGCTGGCTACTGGAATGCGCTTGTTTGGCTTTAGGGGTCCTCAATGTCAAGAAACTCTTGCTTGGGGGGTGCCATGCCACGGTACCAGGCCCATGAGCCATCGCTCCTCTTGATGCAAGCGTAGTGCTTCGCCTGCTGCCCATCCGCATTGTTCTTCTCCATCGCCCAGTCTGTCCAGAGACACTCGTCCGAGGAAGAAACGAAGCAGGGGATGGAGAGACAGCGCGAGATCTGTGCGGAACAGAGACCATCACTGACCACCCAAGGGGGGACAGCAGGGTGGGATGGGACACGGGGAAGCAGCATGGTTCTGCTTCACTCGCCCCCAGTTCTGGACCAGTGGTACCATGCTGCCGCCTCTTCCCTGCATGGCACGTTGGGGATGTGACCCTGATGTGGGAGGACTGAGGGAACCCCGGAGTGTGGGCCCCAGTTCCCAGCTGGACAGAGCTGGAGACTCGGATGTCCTTCCTGTGTCTCCCAGCTCCCTGCACAGCATCATCCTTGAAGGATGGGGAGAGTATCCTGTTGCTGAGCCCCTGCCCACCCCGGGGCAGCCCGGCTGCTCACCTTGCATTCACAGCCCATCTGGTACCGCTGGTTTAGGCTCTTCTTCTGGGTCAGGCTCAGTGAGTCCCAAGTGGAGACCAAGTCACAGAGCGTGATGTGCATCTTGCCATTGCCCTCTGACTTGCCTGTGGAGAGGCCAGAGACAGTTCAGAGTGTCCCCACAGGCACCCTGGTGCTGACACAGGATGCTGGGGCTTTGCCCAGTGTCGTGGTTTAAACCCAGTCCGTAAATTAGAACTTCCCCCCCCCCCTTTCTTCCCCCTGCTCCTGGAGGAATGAGAAGGAGAATCGAAAGAATGCAACTCCCACAGGTTGAGATAAGAAC
>JAUCNL010065373.1:11853-33128 GCA_032353615.1 Micropsitta geelvinkiana | reverse complement strand
CAGGGATTCGCTTCCTTTTAAAGTAACGGGCATTTTAAAAAATTTCCCCGCCAATTCCAGTATTTCATTTAACCTGATTGTGTCTGAAGCTACCATCCTAAAAAATGACAGAACGAAAAATTTTGTTGCCAATGATTGGACGTCCGGCAGTTTTTCAACTTACTTCCTGTTGAATAATAACACTGATATAAATAGTTTAAATGCAAAGCTTGATAAGCTGATTGCAGCTAATTATAAAAATAGTACAGACTTCACTTAGCCCACACCAGGCAGAGACAGGATCCTCTTAGGACAGCCTTCAGTTTCAATGCCCACAGCATCACATCTCCAGGCAATACTGGTAGCAGGCACAAAGTCTGAAACCATTATAAGGAATGAGATGCTTTGTTAACAAAGGCCAAAGCAAGGTTGAGCACTGCTGGCAGCAGCAGAGGGGATAGGGAGTGTGGGGAGAGCAGCACAGCTTGGAAATAAATTCACCTTTCTTAATAATGGCTTAGTGTGAGATAAGTGTAAATTGGGCTCCTCTTTCCCCAGCTACATACAAAACACCACTGAAAAACCATTTCACCTACAGCAGCTTCACAATTATTTGGGTTGTCAGAAATAAATTAATCTAGAAATACCATTACTGCATTTAGTAGCTGTACTTTGAGCTTAACTCATTAATGCTACCCTAAATGTTCCTGTAGGTGTAGTCTCTGACAGTATCTCCCACTGTCCACCCCACTTCCATCAGCTGGAGAGAAAGCATGCAAAGGGAACACAAGGACAGAGCAGGGCTGTAAAAAACAACAAAAATCTTAGCTGCAAGTTCTTTGCGGGGTTTCAGGGTTTTGATGAGGTACTCTGAGAATTAGAGTATCTCAGGTTGGAAGGGGCCCATAAGAATCATCAAGTCCAGCTCCCTGAGCCTTGCAGAGCTAACTAAAACTAAACCAATATGACTAAAAGCATCATCCAGCTGCTCCTTGGACTCTGACAGGCTCTGGCAGTCATCTGTGAGCTTTGATTTTTATTTATTTTTTTATTTATTTAAATACTTATTTATATCAAAACACAACAGCATTTTTTTCCCAGGGGAACAAACAAAAAACCACAAACATTTCTAAAAACTAAACAAACCCATTTTTGAGGAAAAACTACAATAACTACATGAGCTTACAGACACAGGGAGAGACAAGACCAGACCTCCTCAATCCTTCAAAGCAGACAATCCATCAGTAAGTTTTTATCTACCAGGTTCTTCAGCACCAAGTTTATTTAACTATCAAAACCATAGATACCAGTATTGATAGGTTATTTCAAACAGATATTAATGCCTACAGACCTGTCTGTATATTGGCACTTTGCAAGAGCACAGCTTCCTCATCCAGCTGAGTAAGCCCTCAGGGCTATTATATTATGAATTGACCTTTGAGTGCCATGAGAAACGTTACCATCATTCTTTTCAGGGGTGTGTGTTTTTTTCCAGAGGGGAGCAAAGGAGAGAGAAAAATCCATTCTCAAGTAGTAAGCTATTTTCACACTATAAATGCATCTTGATGAATGGAATTTTCATTACAAATGTGTCTGACCTTTAGTAAATAGACCTGCTCCTTTAAAAGCCTGCTCTGATGTCTATTAAAGACAAGGGAAAGACTTGCAGAGATTTCAGCTGCAGATGCATCAGACACAAATAAAATCAGAGAGCACTGGCTCCTCAGCTTGCTATATAAGACATTTTCATACAATTTTAATATATTCTTAAACTTTAATATTACACAATCAGTACGTAGTAATTCAAGATCTTTGAAAATATTAAGTGTCAATAAAACCTATAGTAGGCAGATAATTTCCCAGATTAATTTTGTGCTTATCTTTTTCATAAGACTTTATTAAACTGTATTCCTGTCTTTGTTATCTATTTTTATGGTAAGTGGGCAAAAAGAGAGCAGAGATACAAATCAGTACATGTAACTCTTGCCATGCTGCAGACACAAAATCTCTGCAGAAACACTTTCTTTTTTATCTGAGGTGTTTATATGCAGAATGGATTTATGCTTGTGAATCCTCTAGGCAGCTGTCAGTCAGTAGGAAGGAAATGGGATCTTTTGCAAAGTCATTTGTAATTGTAATTGTCAGATTTGACAAATAAGGAAAGTTGAGCGTCATCTTATCTCCACATTATATATGAGAGCAAGATTAGTAGTCACTGTCTGGGTTTTATTCAGTTTGTGCGTGCACAAGTTCTGTCCCTTTAGCTGGAATTAAATGTACCAAAGAAACACTGAACCCCTAAATGCTTAATCTCAATAACCAGATATTCTCAATTGATGTGCCAATTTTCTAGACAAATTCTTTGTCACTACTGAAGTATCATTAACTAACACATTTTGCTCCCTCCCAAAGCACAGATTTGGCGGATGAGTAATTCTACCTCTTTATGGCATACGCAGATTTTGTTCAAAACATTGACAGCTTTCACATAGTCCCTCCCACTGAATTGCAATGTATTGATCTTTAAACAGCATTTCCTCACCACTAAGAAATATTCAAGAAGATACGCTAGCTACATAAATATTTAAGTTGGAATTTTATATCTCCATCCCTGTATTAACCAACAGAAAAAAGCTGGCCATAAATTATAACCGTAAGAAGCACTAAAGGTACCTGAAATCCTGGATCAACCTGCTACTGCTGACAATCAACCTCTACTTATAAAGTGGTGAGGTGCTGGCATCATTTTTCATTATAAATCCCAAAACAGCAGAAGTAAACAAGTAGCTAATATACATTTTATGTAGGAATAACAAACCACAGATGGCAGAAAGTTTCTGATGAGGTTCTTTACCTCCATTAGATATGTCAACTTGGTAAATATTTTCAGTAGGACTGATTGCAGCTTTTATAAATCTCCATTAGGAAATCTTTATTTCATCCTGGATGAGTCAGTAATTCTAAGTGGGATGGGGAAGTCTAAGCAACCAACCCTGCAATAATAAATAGGCTTGAACACTGGAGAGGAGCAAGGCATGGACTTGGACCGGGGTGTCTGAGCCTCACACTGGCATTTTCCTTCTCAGCATTGTCTCTCCCTTCTTTCATCACCCTCTGGCACTCCCCACTGCTCCCAGAAAAGCTCTTTAAGAGGTCTAATCAAAGAAGGATATTGAGAGGGCTGGAAAATACAATGAGGTTTTGGGACAGAAAAACCCTTTCCTACTCAGCTCCATAATAACCTCTTAAGATTAAGCACTGCATCCATAAGCCATGCCATAGGTGGCAATAGTTATGCTATTTGAGAATATAGAATTATTCTGACAGACTTGAAGCAAATCCAATTTAATTCCACCAAACTCAGCTGGAGTTGTTGCTGATGTAAGACAGTGCAGTGTGAGTTTCACGGACCACATGGCACCAGCAGACCACGTACCAAGCACAACAGACCTAAGGCTGAGATTCAGCAGGCGGGGATCACAGCAGGGTAGCCCATGGAGCCATGTGTGCTCTCCCAGCCTTGCAGCCTCCCTGGGGTAGCTGAGCTTCTGTGTTAAAAGAAAAAGCAGTAAAACATGAAAAAAAAAAACAAACCACAAAACAACCTGCCAACTGTCAAAGCTGCTTCTTTACCTCTGCACAAACACTTTGCCTACACACTGGGGCTAGGAACTGTACATTGCTTGAGAGGAGGAGACCTTGCTGGACCTTCTCTACCTTCTATTTCCCAAGTCTCCAGATGGGGTTTACTAGGAATAGGACTACAGGGGAGCCTGGCTTCAATACTGGTTCATCTGAGGAGCAACAGCCTATTTATTATTGACCTGTTACATGACACCTGATAGAAGCATTTCATCCTG
Source organism: Micropsitta geelvinkiana (assembly GCA_032353615.1). NCBI lineage: Eukaryota > Metazoa > Chordata > Aves > Psittaciformes > Psittacidae > Micropsitta > Micropsitta geelvinkiana. Next base: position 29,289 of record JAUCNL010065373.1, on the reverse strand, counting down.
GAAACTGCAGTCACTCTCTGTGTAAACCAATCAGCTCACCTCCTTAAAGCCATGCTGCCAAAGGAAGAGTTAAAATACCTAGCCTCTCCTGCCAGAGCTCAAACTGCATCAGTGCAAAAGCCACTAGGAAATTCTCCAAGCCCTTAAAACTTTATCATGGTCTTCAACAATATAGTTTCCTTTTGAGTTTTTTCTGACTTGCCTGCTCCAATCAAGCACCCACACAGAATGTTGATAAGGGAGCACAAAGAGGAGAGCACAGAACAGTGACAAGTCTGTCCTAGCCTGGAAGGAGTGAGGAATGAACCTTGTAAACTGGAGTCAAGCTGGATGTCACAGGCACAACTTCCCTCATAACTTGTTTTACTCAGTTTGTCATGTGAGATGATAAACTCCTGCACCAAACCTCCCTCTTCAGTCATGAGTATCCAGTGACTGTCTGTGCTAGTGGCTATAATGCAGATATTCCTTTGTCAAACAAGGACTTGTTTTCTGTGCAAACTGAAGCGGAGTGTATCATGGAAACAGCTCAGATATTTTTAGATGTGAAAATGCATCAATACAGTAAACTGGGACACAGAAAAGAAAACATAGCCAGTGTCCAGCAGCATTGCATTTTGAATGCAGTGATTAAGGGATTGTATTAAATGAAGAGCTATTAAGTTTGCTGTAGCTGACAGTGGTAGCTATTCCTGACAAGGCTCATCCTCTTTACAAAGGTTTGTTGGTTTCACTATGCATCAGGCAGCCGCCTCAGGAAAGGCAGCCTAGCTTAATTCAAATAAAAGGCACAACTCTAAAAAAAATAGTGCCTATAAAAGTTGATTTTACTCCAGAGCAAAACCTGAGCTGCTTGAGTGTCAAAACAGACCAAGGTCACCCTCAAAATGGCACAGCAAAGGACAACCATCAATCAGCAAAGCACTTTTATTTTCAAAGTGTACTTTTTCAGTGTATAGGAAAAAAACACTTACTGGTAAAGTCTGCACTGATTTTAACCAAACCGATTACTGTATAGGGCAGCACCGGTATTTATTCGGATACAATTAATTTTTGGCAAAGTGCTGTTAAACACATTACAGATTCCATTAAGCACAACCCAGCAGACACTATAAGCTGCACCTGAGGGTTAGTGACGTGTTCTGAGGTTAATTTGGCTCTAGACACAAGGACTTCATTCAGCTCCTACAAAACTCAGTGTGATGGGAGTTGGAGCCCACTGGGATAAGGACAGTCTTGCAACGAACAAATCCTCAAGACAGACAGGAAAATACCTGAAATTCAGTTTTCACAGACACTAAATCCTCATTAATGTAGTGTCAGCTTTTACTGACATGGCTGAGTTCAGTCAGAGCCACCAGTATTAATAATTGGAGATTTAGCTGATGTGCAAGATCCCAAAGGGCTGGGGCTCCTTGTTTCAAGGGATCTCCATAGCCCATAAATTAGCTCATAAACTAATCTAGGGAAAAGCAGAATGCTGAAGGGATAAATAGCTGCTGATACAGCTTTCTCCTGGTGGAATGAAATGCTGGGCCACTGAACTCCATGGGGACCCTGGCTGGATTTTAATGATGACAAGATTTTACCTTATGGCCACTGTGCAAGCACATTTGACTACAGATAGCCAGACACACAGGAGATTCCCAATGTACAAGTAATACCAAAATAACTGCATAGCTCATTTTAATTATGTCAAGTACAGCATGAATGGAGCAGGAAGCAACAAGCACAGTACTATGCTATTCAAATATACAAAGGATAGACAAATAGAGAGAATGGAAAAGGACCAAACAGCCTTTTTGAGAAAACTTATTTTTATACCTCTCTAAATTAAAAACAGAGACCTTTCCCCCTCTCAGTGTCACTTGCGCTACAGTAACCCTGAAATCTCACCTCGGAGGGAGCTGGTATTACTACTAAAAGAATATAGAGTGCAATATGATCACCCAGGAACAAGACACTCAGTATCTTCTGTTCATTTTCCAAATATACAAATTTTGCCCCCAGTCATTCTTTTCAACCACTAAAAAGCAGTATTTGGATGAGGGGGGGGTTTCCTAATAGCTTCTAAAGCAATAGTATCTTTAAAAAGATCATAATTGCTTTGATTGTAAATCCTCTCCTCTAAATTCCCACAAATTGCCTTCTAGTCTTGAAACATCATTGAATCACTTGGGGATAGACCAATTTGATGATTTCATTGACTGCAACAGTCATTTCACCAAGGAATTGTAGCAACTGAGATATTCCTAATCATGGAGTGGGAAATAAAGATGAGGAGATGCCCTTGTCTCTTCCTGGTCTCTTTTCTGCACTTTGTTGGGAGTGAGACCAGCAGGAGCCACAGTGGCACATCCCTGGTACTAGGTTCCTGCCAGCCAAGGTCACCCGTTTGCTCTGGGAAACAGCTGTGCAATGCTACTTAAATTAAGAGCTGTGCAATTTCCTCTACGAAACGTTGTTCAAGTCTGTGGCTTTCAACCCTATTTCAGACATACACATAAAACCGAAATGTAAAATTCCACTGAAATAAAATCTGGGGAGTTGGCCAGGCTTATCTAGGAGCTTTGCCGCCAGCTAGGATGTCCTCAAAGCCCAGCAGCTCCTTTTTGTCTGGAAGCTCAGGAATAAGCACTTCAGTTACTCCAAGTGGCAGCTCTGGATTTCTCTGGGGCCAGCACAAGCTCAGATGCTATAGAAGTAACAAGCTTTCACCTGGATTACCAGCAATGCAGGGTTCAGATGTGTCTGCCCAACGTCCTCTGCTGCATATCCCACTCACCCCAACTATAGTCCCCAGCCCCAGTGTAAGTGCCATGGTGGATTGGCTGCAGCAGGTGCTCACGAGGGCTCTCCACAGGCAGCACCAGCTCCCATCCACACCTTCTCTACCTCCTTTGTGGAAATCACAAGCTGGACAATACCCATTTTGTATACACATATCTCTAGTACACAGGAAATACTATAGAGTTTCCTATCTGTATTCTCATGAAGACCATGCCTAGAATTTATTCAAACTGAGTTTCAGTTTAAACTCCGCTATGTCTATAAATATCTCCTGGAGGCAGGCAAAGACAACCACTTTTATGTTCTCACAGCACTTTTTTCTCTAGCTTGGTTCATGTAGAATATCATTTTTGATGTTGCTGTTTCTCTTTTTCCCAACTGTAAATATTTGGTTGCATTTTCATTGCTTCTTGTCCCTTATCTTTAATATCATATAAATAGAAACCTGCACAGTTTCTCCATTTACAAATACATCAAGATTAATTTGCATGCTGAAAGCTTGAATCAAATATTTTAAACCGGACATGGATAAAACAGTAATCCACTGCTGGGCTGAATTCCAAACAAATAAATGAAATAGATTTCACATGAAAGCAATAAACAATAGCAACGCCAATTACTCATTAGAATTCCCGCTCTGCCAGCATGAATGACAAATACCTTATAAAATCTACGAAAACAACAACAAAACTTTCAACCCCCAAAACTATCATTACTATTCAAACTTTCCTCCTTGTCTAGACTATGTTGGTATTTCACAAATACTTAAGAGCTCCAGTGCACTTAGGGGTTAGAGTTTATTTGAATACTGAAACTGGCCTATGTGATGAGAAAGAAATCAAAGCATTTCCATTTAATTCCTATTTCACCTGTAAAACAGCAAAATGCCATGGCTCATTCTTTCCCTGAGCCCCCAGTGGTATTGTTTTTAAACGATGGTATTGGTTTTGTCTGTTTGCTGCAAATACCCACCTTACTGCAGGGGTACACCATGAGATTTTAAGTGCTGCCCTAAGCAAGCTATTACCAACCCAAGAGTCACCATGACTCACACACATCCCCACGTCTGAGTCACAGCTACTCCTCTTCTCTACTACTCCCTTCCAAGATCCGGGGGAGGCAATTCACTCTCTAACAGTAATTATGCCCGCCCGGAAAACAGAGAGGCTTAGTATTGCCAATCTGTAGTATTCAAATCCTATGAGTCAGCCCTGTCCCCTCTAAAGTCATGTGGCTGACTTAGAAAGTCACGTCGTTTTAAAAATATTAAGTTTGTGGGAATTTTTTAATTCACTTTCTTATTGTTATTTTTAGCTGGTTTAAAAGCATGTTTTTCTCTCCTATCTCCACTCTTCTCTGCTCTCCCACAAAACCAACGGCAAGATTCTCACATATTTTTATGTGAGATCGATTTTATGCTTCAGAAAAGACACTTCGTAATACACCAGCCTGGTTCAGACCACGTGAGGTATGAACCAGTGGGAGCATAGGGCCACCTTCCATAGGACACTTTGTAATACACCAGCCTGGTTCAGACCACGAGGTATGAACCAGTGGGAGCATAGGGCCACCTTCCATAGTTTGAACAGACACAGTTCAAACTACAATGCCAGAAATTCACTCCAAATTTTACATCTTTGTGGTTCATCCCTCTCAGTGCTCTGCTGAGAGAATAATATTTAGCTGTTACAGCAGGGAGCATCTCTATTTATATCAGGGTTTTGTGAAGGATGGGAGCATTTGTTTCAAGCCCCCCGAAGCAGGAATACGTACTGAGCAATGGCTGTTACCTGAAAAATCTCACTCAAACCTTAGGGCTTCCACAGGTAAAAATTAACCTTTCTGCAACAATTACCCCCTGTGCTTTCTGCTTGGGATGGCCACCACACAGCCAAAACACATTAAAACTGGTTGACCCCAGCAGCCCCACATCCTCCTGCACAGGCAGTTACGCCACTGAGTGATGCCGTTAAACCACAACTACACAAGCGGAGATCAGGATATGCTCCACTTCCAGCCAGCAGATCCTGATGGATCAGCCTTGCCAGCTCCTCACTACAGCCCAGCAAGAGCCAAGTGGCCATATGGGATTTTTGGCCTACAGCCTGTCTCCAGTATACTGAAGTCAGACCTAAATATTATACCCTGGGGGATGAGAGGGCTGTGTGTATACAGAATTTATATGTATGAGGAAAACAAGTACCCAAAAGAGCATCTCTGCAGTAGGTGACTGCCTTTTTGTGTGCCTGCCTTCAGGGCTTTTCTTCTTGAAGACATGCATAAGGCTTCTTGTAGCTTCGTAATGAAAATCCCTTCCCTTGCTGTTGTGTAATATCTCCCTACGCGGCAGAGCTCAAAGCAAACCAGAACTGCCTTGGGCTTCATGAATACCGTAGCCTTGATCTCCTCTTAGGTCAATGCTTGTGTCAGAGAGGCTGCATGCTAGTGTGAGGATCCATCCCTGCTGCCTGCAGGTTTGGGACACACATGCTAGCTGTAGGGTTCATAGAACAGAGCTGTGGCATCACTTCAGACAGAAAATAAAGGCAAATGCAAGCACAGAAAAGAAGGCAAGACAGGTTGATGTTTCCACTATAATGGAAGAAATCCAATAGTCTCCTGTTTGCTTTCTAAACAAAGCCAGCAACTACAGAATCACCACTCTTTTTCTCCTAGCTCCCACCAGTATCCTGAATCACTTTGCCATGAAATCCTGTTGTGAAGGTGGATTGAAGCTTTTGGTCAGGTTATCTTTCAGCATTTAAGTAAACAGTACATACAAGGTGTACGTAAGCTGCGTAGCAGCAGTTCCTTTTCCTTGCCATTCACAAGGGTACAAAGAAGCACACAAGAATGTTGCCACATTCTGCAACCCTCTTCTCCTAGGAAAGGGGCCCCATCTTTGAATATAACACAATTTTCCTTATTCTGAACAAAAAATCTTTACCAGCTGTCGGATGACAGTAGCTCTTCATACATTTCATAATTGGATCACCAGACAGCATATTCTTCTAAGAGTTTTACCCCCAGGTTTAGGCATCTCTGGCTTGGTCATCCTGAAGTTTGGGATGAACCTTCCCTTATTAGTGAAGAGAAATCATATAAATAGAAACCAATATAAATCATACAAATATGAAGGGAAAACTTCCCATAATGTTCGAAATACATTTACACTGTCACAACTGAACTGAGCACCCATATATGTTCATGCAACAAATACACCAGTCAAGACGGACCATTCCATAGAAAAAGCAGAATATTATATACATCTAAACAACAATTTTCCCCACTAATGACATTTTAGAAGGAACAAACCAGAACAGCCTAACACTCACAAGTGCTTAACACCCATAACAATGACAGCTATAACAAATAAATAAAAAAGAAAATCCTGATGTGACATGTATATCAATAGATAAAGCCATCAGCTTTTCCAACTGGACTTCTGTAGTCATTGTACTGGGACACATCTGTGACTAAGTTGCAGTGAACAAGATGTTCTCAAATCCACGAGAAGCAAATCTTACAATAGTGTAAACATTAAACCTATTTGGTGGGCAGTGATGTGTTGCTGTCTGAAAACGAATATTGTTCTCCTGTATTTAATCCCCAATGACTCACACACTCCAGTATTCTTTACGAAAGAGTATGTTGGCAATTTTTAGCCCACCTCCCCAAGGCATTATCTTGCTGTCAGGAGGTTACCATAAATCCCTAGTGTCCAACTTGCTTTCATCAAAGTCAGAAAAAGTCCTTTGAGACTTTTCTCCCCTGCAGGGAACCATTTACATCCTCACCCTAGTAATACTTGCATGAATTTTTCAGCAGCATCAGTAAAATAACTGAAACGCTACAGTACATAATTTTTAATGCACATACCAATCCCTACATGAACCAAGCCACGAGCTGCACTCAGGCTCACAGTGCATCGGCATTGCTTGTAACTACCACAATAATCTAATCATAGTTTTGTTCATAAGACTTCAAATCCAACTGTAAACACCCTCACCTTTGATGATCCTTCCCGAGTCCCACTATGCCTACCCACAGAAATCTGGTCTAGGTTGTAACGTGTGGAAATAAAAACCATTTCATGTTTCAGTATGTTGTTGCTTCTTTTTCTCCCCAAGGGATTACACAAGGAGGGGGCAATGAGAAAATAAAATAAAAGGGATAAGCAACCCTGCTTCCTCAACACACAAATCTATTTTCTGTTCAGAAGCCCAAGACTGACATCCCAGTGAGTGCTGCTCCTATTGGGAGTCCTTGCTCTTGACTTTCTTCTAGGTTAAGCACTGCCTCTCTCCCTTTTTGCAGTGCTGCTCCTTAATTTCTACTTTTCTAGATTACGGAAGGGTACAGCATGAGCCAGACAAATCAGAGTTTGCAATTAATCTGCAGAAAAAACCCTGTCCATTCAGCTCATTTGCTCTTTAGTTTTGCCCAGCTCATTGCCTTGGGTATCAACTTGTTTCATCTGTCACCACACAAAGGAGCACTTCATTGGTCTTTCTAGTCACTGTAAATGAAAGAGGTTAGTATATTCATCAGCGTTAACCAGCGTGGCAAATAAATACACTTTCCACAACAGTGCCCATTAATACCGTTAAGCAAAGCAGTATTTTAAGCCCTTTGAAAGCATTAACAACACAATCACTAATTTTTAGTTGTTTCAGTCCCACAAGACTTACAAGGGGCGTGAAGTTTTACAGCACTTATGCATACACCTAAGATCTTTGAGGGACTTGAAGAAAGTACACCAGAAGCAATACCACAATTATTATGCTGCACAGCATTTCAGAATTATAATCCAAATGTCAGTTGACTACTTAGCTTTGTATATGACACTTTTAAAAACCTAAATATTCAGGAACATGCAATTTGTTTTACTGGGAAAATACACCAAAAAATCTACACACGGTAATTTCAGGGGTTTGTGTTTGTCCTTTTAAGCATTTAAGAATTGTTGGATTCTCCAGGCCTACAATCACAAATACATGAATGTAATTGCCTTTATTCAGATGTCTGATGCAAAGTGCACCTGAGTTTGCGTATTCTGGACTCTTCTGGCAAATTCCTAGCTGAAGATAGATTGCCATCATCCACTTTCCTGCTTGCAAACCTCTGGCACTTGGTCAGTGAGTTGTTCCCATCCAGCTAGCAAAAGGAAAACTTTATTTTTCAGGAACAAACTTTCAGCAGTCGTAGCCTTACAACAAGTAAATGCTCCATCACTATTTTAAGAAGAAACTGAGTAATAAATCACTTGCCCAGTTTTCTGGATACAATACGTGTGACAGCAATGACTAACTTGATATTCTATCCAAACTATGTACAGCAAGTCAAGTTTGAAGTGCCTTGAAAGGCTGGTGTCAAAATTTAGCTTGGTTCAGATTCTTGCCTCAGTCAGACTTGGAATATGTTCGGGACTCCAGGAAGGAAGCAATGGAGTAACACAGACCAGAGCCTGGTCTGATGCCAGCCTCTAGGCTTGTTTCTCCATTATATTGTACCACACGTCTTCACTTATCTCAGTGAAATATGGATGCAAAACATCACCATTTACACTCTCAGTGTAAAATTACCAAGCAAAGAAAAATAAGCATTTTAAATCTCTCACTTTCTCAAAGACATCAACTTTTTTTCCGCTCCCTTTTTTTAAGAAAGAAAGATAAAATACATTTAAAAAATTAAAATCTGTAACATAATTGAAAAAAAAGCAGCTGGAAAAATCAGAGTAGTAATAGGATCTCCTTGGAAGAAAGCAGGTACGATCAGGAAAGCCACATGAACAGGGTCAGGTTTTTAAACCCTTAACAGAACTAAGCTTAATCTACCATCCTTCCACCCCTGATCTCAGTCCCTCGTTACTCTCAGTGACAGTCACTGCAAGAGAGTGTCATGAAGATACAAAATATGAATTTATATTGTTTTTTGCTTTCAATACCAAGAGTATTCTCTCTGGGAGAAGGTACAGAATGACACATATAACACTAATAATAAGTTACCCAGAATTTAAATAAGAGGCACGAAAACTGATGGCCAGATCTTCAGCTGTCAAAAAAGAAAGCCAATATATCCACGCTGATTTGCAGCAGCCATCAATCTAACTGTATGCAATTAGCCCCTGCAGGGTCTTTATAAATACTGATTTTTAATTGAATAGACCTATACTTTGCATTCCAGCTTCAGGCAGAGACATACATATACAATGGAATATTTTTTCTTTAGCTGTTCTCACTTTTCCAAAGTGGATTTCTTAAAATTATTTTATACAAAATATTTCTGGTTGAAGAGAAATTTTTAAAGCCAAAGCTCCACGTGGATTCATTTGTCAATGCAAAATAACAATAGATCAAAGCTCAGCTATCATGGCAGCACTCATTTCAAGAAAGTTTCCTTTTAGCTTCTATTCCTTCTTTCTGCTTGTGGCACAGAAAGTTGTCAATTAAATTACTGGCCTCCATATTGCCTCTTCTAAAGTTTGCATGGCTTTATGGACAACTTCCTGAGTAAATAATTCCCTCTTCCATGACAAGAAGAAAACTCTGGTGGTTTGCTTTACCGTGCATATCATTCACAGTTTATTTTTCTTCATTCTGTAGATTACTTTAGGAAAAAGAAAAGGGCTTGGAGAATGCCTTTTCAGGGAAGACAATTTCAACTAACACCTCCTCAGCTCTTCTTTTACAAGAGAGACTTTAGTACTATGTCATATTTAACAAAGCACTTTGTAAGCATCCATTAATCATGTAGTGCTCCTGAGAGGCACATTATGTAATGTTTAATCTGCTCAGCTGAGGCTGTAAGTACAAGAAACCTCTCAAAATTTTATCAGCTTTACAATAAGAGGGGACGTATTTTAAGTACGACCAGTGCGAGCAAGCAAGCAGTCACTCTCCATCCTCCAGGTCCCTTCATCAACAGTAAATTTTCCCCATTGATTGTAACAGCTATGTCTATGTCCACAAAAAGCACGCACTTTTTGCTTCCAAAAGCCACTGCATATTTTTTACATGCAATTTCTGGGTGCCCAACTGATGATTTGCAAAGATACTGATGGCTTCTCTCACCAGACACGTATTTCCTAATGCCACAACACTTGGATGTGTTGAAGTGGAGTCTCTGAGCAGTGCAGTCCTCCCCAGCATGAGTCCAGCTTGAAGATCACCAGCTCAGCACCAGTGTTGCTCTGTATCCCTTTCAGTGGGTACTTCATGAGAAATAAGACCTCTGTGCAGAAAAGGGACACCAGTCACAGGTACCCATGAGTGGGTCATCCATGAGCTGCCTCTTTCCACACTGCCAGTACAAACATCTTTTATAACTAACACCACCTAAACTCTGCAGAAATCTCTTATTCCTCCCTTACCCTTAATGCAGGATCAGCCAGTCCTGACTCTGCACCAATGTCAGTGCTAGCTCTGAAGAAAAATTCATCCTTCTGAAAGATTAAATGGGAAAAGAAAGCAGCTGTGAGCCACAGACAAAGGCTTTGCATTGCCTGTCAAATAGCGTCCAACAAACATGTTGTATGCATCAATATTCTCCTATATTGTTTCTTAGTATTCATATATAGTGACCAAAACAATAAAGGCAGAGGAAGAGAATTCACCAATCAATTGATAGGAAAGGTGCCCTTTGTTATTTTGGTTTATATCTTTCCTTTAAATCTGCATTACCAGTACAGGAAACAGTTTATGCAGTGGTGTAACTACTGATGTTTTTTATCAATGTAATACTGATATCCACAATGACTGACAATTTGGGCATGAAAACCTCTTTCTTTTTCCTCCTTACAATCAATAGAAAAGCTCTAAATTCACAAAATCCTTGCTTCCATCACAGCAATCACCTTGAAATCACCTTGACAGAGGTGAAATCACCTTGACAGAGGAATATAATGATATTTGTGTATGAACCTGAAGGAAGTTGGTCTGACAGCACCTCTGGAGATGAGTCATTTGTACCACCATGGCCACCTGCGTCCGCTGGTCTAAGACACACAGAGCTGTTACCAGTGTCATTTAGATGCGGCCCTTCTCTCCTGAGATGAAGGCAGTAAATGAACAAATAAAGACAGATCACCTTTGTAACTCACAGAGCTACTGAAGCCTAAAATCATGAGCGTTTTCTAGTGCATAGGTCAGCTCTAATCAGTTCCATCAGCACATAATAATGAGTGAGGGTTCAACTCTTAAGTCCACAGTAAATTCAGTAGAGCTACTCCACATCAAGCTGGTATCCAGCTGGATTTCTCTTTTCTGGCTAGAACGAGCAAGCCGCAGAACTTTGCTCAATGGTGTCCTTCAATATGTGCTAATTTGCCAGCAGCCACTGAGGAACAAACACAAGCAGCAGTTGAGAAGGAAAGTGAAAATGAAGCACAGATGTAGTGGGACAGGTTCAGCAGTAATGGAAGTGGTGCTGCAAGGAAGGGGGCAACTCATTGGCATGGACATGCCAGAAAAGCTAAAGGGCTCAATAAGTTATCAGAGCTCCCTGCAAAGCTCTCAGGTCCCATTGAAGACAAGAGTGGGGAAGGACCCTGAGCCAGGACCTGACACCAACAGAGCAAAAGAGCACCAAAGCAGCAGAGCTGCCCTCAGGGGCTCATGGAGATCAAAGAGAGAACTGCTGCAGCTTTTGCAGTGGGAACAGGACTGAAACAGGGTGTGAAGTACTAAAGGGAAGCTACAGCCAGTTCCCTCCCTCCATTCATCCATGCACTTAGCTACTGTTTTCTGCCAAAAAAAACCCAAACCAAACAAAACAAAAACAAAACAAACAAACAACCCCCCCCAAAAAAAAACCCAAACAAACAAAACAAAACAAAAAAACAACACAAACCCAAAAGCAGAATATATAATATAATTATCTATAATGGACAATATCTATATTAGGAATATATACAGAATCATAGAATGGTTAGAGTTGAAATGGACCTTAAAAGATCATCCAGTTCCAAACCCTTGCCATGGGCAGGGACACCTTCAACCACACCAGGTTGCTCAAACACACATACATATATGAGTGCTTCAGGATCAGAGGATCCTTTCAGTTATTATGTTTTTCCGGTCATTAATGGAAAGATACTGATCTGCCTTTTGATACAAACAGGACAAGTTTAAATCATTCCTGCTTTAAAAGTGGACAACTGCCCTCATTCTGTAGTGCATATAGCTTTCTAGGAAATTACCATTTTTAGGCATTCTTCTAATTTCTTGTATTCCCCTCCCATCTCCCAGTTATCAATATTTCAGTTCCACTACATGAAAAGTTTCTTTGCTACTTGTGTTTTCTCTATTGCCATGGATCCCTGTGCAGTTTTTAAAACTTCCATTTTAACCAGTTCTCTATTTCAAAATGTCTTGCTTTGTAGCATACAAAGCTTTTCTAAATATTCATTTTGTAGGTACGGACCTGCTTCCTGTATTGCTTTTAGTATTAGCTGGCACATTCAGGCAAAAGCTGAACAATAGAATTACGCTATCAAGACAACAGGACTGTATATTTAAAACATGCTATCTGTGCTACCAGCCTATGAAAAAAAAATTAGCAGGTTCACACTTGTGAGCTAGTTATAAAGGTTTCTGTAGCTCCCCTTGAAAGGATCTATTTAAATGTTGTATGACATCTATTTTCTCTCTGGGAATATCTTTGTAGTGTTTCATCTTTCTTTGCCATCAAAAAAAAGAGCTGGCTATACTGCAGCCCACTGAGGATTGAATATTCTCAGGCTCCCTGGAAGCTGCAGCCTGGTTTCACGTTTTCTGACATCACTGAATCGAACACCTCTTTTTATCATTATTCAATGAAAAGTTCAGGGAAATAGCTTAGTTTTTGCCAGGTTTCTTGAATTCTTATTGTTCATCCATCAGTGCACAAATGAGTCCTAGCATGCACACAATATCAGGGAGCTGCTGGCAATTAGTATGAGCAGGAAATGAGGACACCTGAGCTCTATTCTCAGCCCTGACACTGGCACGCAGTAGTGGCACATTCTCTGGGGCAGGTCTGGGAAGCGTTCCTACAGTGCCAAGGAGCTAGTTGATAAAGTTGTTTAAAAGAAAGACAGGGAAAGTGGGGAGAAGATGGAGAAGATTGCTTTAAAAATCACAGGAACACTGACAAAACATTACTGGAGTGTCCTCTTTTCAGGGTATGTCATGTGAGGTCTCTGGGACCAGGCATCACAGCACTGACTCACGATTACATCACCTTTTCAGAATGAATAAAAATGTGGCAATGTACATAAATAACCTGTAAATTCTAGAGGATGCGTGACTGGCATCTATTCCTTGAGCATAAACAGCATTTGCCTACATTACCATTCAAGCTGCCTTCTTGTTTAAATAATTTATAATAAGCCTGAAATGCAAGATGACTTGGGGAATGGAGGTTAACCCGAGTTTAGAGCAAGATATGATTCTTTAATGCTGAATAGTGGAGAAGTGGACTACTTCTGCCCAAATGCATAATATCAGACCACAGGGCACAGCTACAAACACTCAGTTCAGTATCTCTGAGCAAGTTCTGCACTGGGGAGAAGCACCTGTCTAGAGGGGTTATAGGATTAGACTGTAGGAAACAGCTACTGCCCTTCTTCCTCCTGCTCTTTTCTATGTTCAGACACAGATGCAGAGAGGAAAACAACATCGCAGGGAAGCGTCTCTGTATACCCACCAGGTCACGATGACCAGATCTCTCATCCTGCTCTGAATTCACTCCCATTCCTCACATGCTTAAGCCAGTGCGAATCAGAAATGTAACCCACTTGAAGCCTAACGCATTGTGCTAGTACCAGTATAGTGCAGCAGGAGATCATGCCATGCAGGAGAGGAAAAGCCCGTGGCTGCACTGCCCGGCAGGGTGAGCCCAAAGGCTCTGATGCAGCTGGGCAGGGCTGGACCCCACTTCAGATACTGGTGTCAGAGAGCCCCAGCAGTGGCATCAGCCATTCATTTCCATGATCACTTTTTTCATTTGAGAAACACTTTTTTTTCAAAGCTCTATACAGCAATATTTTATGAATTGGAGCTCTGGGACTAAGGGATCTCTTTGGTCATAGTAACGGTGACAGAATACAAATGTATCAGCTTCCCTGAGAGCAATTCAGGTACCAACAGAGGAAAATTTCTGCTTGTGTGTGTCTGCTTATTTATTCCCCTTCCATCCTCTTTTCTTTTTGGTGTTGTTTGCACAACAGAACAGAGTGCTGTTGAGCAGAATGATATTATATACTATAACGTGCTACAATAAGCAGTCTGCAAAGAAAAGCATTTGCTTTAAAAGATCACTTCCAAATTGTATAAGATGTAGCAGCGGATGTGCAGGAGTAGATTAGCCACTGGGAGAGAAAACCAACCCACTTCACCTATAAATTCAATTTACAAATATACCTTTCACCATTTCATCTGATGTTTGTACATACACACACAAGAGCCTTACAGTATGCAAAACCTTCTATTAAATATACCAGCACTCAGAAAATTCTATTTCAGGCCATGGAACAAAGGAGAAAAAAAAAAAATCAGCAAGTGGAATGAGAATAAACAAGCCCAGTTTCCTAAAGCCTGCCTCACTCCAGCCTTCCCCAAGAGCAGCAGGGACAAAATGCATCTCCAGGTCTGAGAACTTGCTGAGCTCAGCAAGGCTGTTTGGGGAACACTGCTGACCTGATTTGGGTGACATCAGACACAGGGAAAATAGTTAAGTGCTGTCATGGGCACTACAGTCAGGTAGGGCTGCAACAGCATAAGGGAAAACATCCCATTACCAGCCGTAGCAATTAAAGCAGGGCTAGCCAGGAGCCAGCAACCAGCTCCCAATTGTACAAGACACCAAAACTGAAGGGGGTAAAGTTGAGCCAAGCTGGATTGCAAACACAAAGGGAACACTGCAGAGGTTGTGAATCTGCAAATGGGCAGCACCAGGGATTTGTTGTTTATTCTCATCCTGAATTTCTAACCCTACCTCCAGAGAGTTTGCTCTTACATTATGAATTAGGGACACGTCAAAACTCTGTGTGCGTGCTGAACGCAACCAGGCCTCCAGATAATTGACTGAGCACTACCATGGCACTCCTTGGAATTAATACAGCTGAACAAGGGCTTTGTTGAAATAAGGAAGCCTAAAAGAGATTTTCTCAGATCAAGATTTAAGCTTTGTCAGAGGTATTCTCCAATGGTCGGAGACAAATTGCAGGTACTTGTGGTGATTAGAGAGACAGAAGAGGGCAGGGGGGATACCAGAAAGACCACCAAAGGAGGAGGTGGGGGGGGGGAAACCAAACAGGAATTTACAAGTGACAGCCTCACACTGGTGTTGCATTCATACCAAGTATCTGTCATGCAGCACAGAACACCTGCCCCCTCTTTGCCCAGCCAGACCCACTGAAAGCCCCCTTGACAAGCTGCAGTGACAAAGCCTCCAGGACACTGCCAAAGCAAGAGAAGGATGCATGGATTTCACCCATGGCCATCTCTGGTTGCAGGTCTCACCTTTCTAGCAGCCAGGAAGGGGGCTCAGAGACCCAGCTTTGCAATATTGGCTGCATTTCCAGGGCATCTTCTGTCTCAAGTCAGGATGAGTTGCAGGACAGTCTTCACTTCAGCTTCACATCAAAATTATACCAGTGACAACTTCCCATAGGTACGCTGAGGTCCAGAGCAAGAACACTTGAACACAGGAGAACCTCACCACCAATCCCATGACTCTGCCCAAGTAGTTTCTATGAAAATATTTTCTTCTGGTCTACTCCCAGCAGCACTAAATTTATAACACTGATGGGTCTGATAGTGAAAGAACCCGGCTCCTACTGAAGCAGAGCAGAGGATTCAGACTGGGATTTCCACCAGATTTCCCCATCCCAAGGTTCATTTTAGCTGCTTCCCAGTTTGATTCCCTCATTCTCTTGGTCTGAACAGCAGCAGAAACTCTCAACAGGGCAGGGAAGTGCCACACAGAGACATGAGGCAGTCCATAGGCAGGCTGAGTATCCCCGGCAGGGTAACAAGCAGAACAGGAAGGGATGCCTTGTTTGCCTCTTAACTCTCTCATAGTGATCAACCACTCTCACATCAGCCTTCCAAACCCCCTGCTTAGGAGTCCAGTCACTGCCTCATACAACAAGGCCCCGCAGTGTGCCAGCTTGAAGAGGACCCCTCCTCATTAGTAATGCTGCACATGGAGCACACTATACCTGCAATGGCTTAAACCTCAGAAGACTACTTTTTAATTATGGCTGTGTTATAACAGAATCAGTTGCCCGATCAAGCTTAAATGAAATGATTTTCATGCTAGCGTTCCCAGGAAATGTATTTTATACAGATCTCCAGTATTTTTTTAAGAACAAAACCAGCAAACCAACACTCCAGGAAGGAAGGTAAATAAATTAACAACACTTCTCTGAATTACCGTCTTCCCTACTGTCTAGGCTGCCGTGCACTTGGAGCTCTCAGAATGAAATATATAAAGAGCATTCAAAACCTGTCAACCAAATTACAGTGTGCATTTCCAGTGTGAACACAGATGGAAGGATTCTTTTATTAACAACAGCCTACAGGTAATATTTACTTTGTTTGCAAGGTTGGAGCTCCAGAGGCAGACTTGCTGCAGCAGCTGTGCTAGGTAGTCCAAAAATAGTTAAAGCTCATGAAAGCCACTATATAAATGAAAGAATGACAATGGTAGTAGCCAGGTATTCTGCTCAGCGCACCATAAGCTGCTTTCAAGGTCATGCCCTCACCTGTGCACTGATCAGTGCCCTCAGCAAAACAGCTAATCTGCAGCCAAACAATAAGTAGGTATGTAAATCCCATTGATTTCCAGTGAATTTTAGGAAGGATCATCTGAAAATTAACCAAGCTGACTTGGAATTCTGCTTACATAGGCCCAGGTTTCAGAAAATATTTAAGGGACTGAATTAAACCGGTGCTTCAGGTTATGCATATAGGTAGTGCTTTACAAGGATGTGTATTTCACATCTCTGTGTAAATCTCTGCTTGTCTTTCTTCCAGCTTACCTGTCTAATAAACCAGTATGATAGCACTTACTGGGCTGTTATGAAGCATGAATAAAATTGTTTAATACTTCAGATCCCACAATAAAAGGTGATACAAGCACAGAGTATTACTATATCAACATAGCATTATATTGCAGAAGTAATAAGTGTCATTAGAGTTACACCCAGGAGTTTTATTTCAATGCTGTATAGTGTTCTACCAAGTCCATCGACGGCCGCGTCGAGCGAGTCGAACGTGAGTTGCCGGCGGGTCGCGGCGGCCGTGCAGCGCGAGCTGCGGCCCAGCGATCTCTTGGCCCGGCTCGGCGGCGACGAGTTCTCGGTCTTGCTGGCAGACTGTTCTCTCCAGCGGGCGACCGAGGTGGCCGAAGCGGTGCGGGTGGCCGTCCAGGACCTCGAATTCCTTTACGACCAGCGAGCCTTCCGGGTCTCGGCCAGCATCGGCCTGGTGCATGCCGCCGAGGGCCTGCGCGAGGCGGAAGAGCTGATGCGCGCCGCCGACGTTGCGTGCTTCCTGGCCAAGCAGAAGGGCCGCAACCGCGTCCATCTCCACCGTCCGGACGACCAGGACGTCATCCAGCATGCCGGTCAGATGAGCTGGGTGCAGCGTATTCACCAGG
>JAUCNL010065373.1:0-11113 GCA_032353615.1 Micropsitta geelvinkiana | reverse complement strand
ACCAATCATAGCCTGTTTATCTGTGTATAATTTTATGGATAAGAACAGGTTGCACCACTTGTATGGTCAGTCTCAAGTCTGGCAGGGGACCTGCCAGCTACAGAAAAGTTGAACTAACATCTCAAAAGCATCTGGTGTCAAGAGACTCCCAGGCACCAGAGGTTTGCATCTGGCTTGTTTCCTTTACATCCCAAGCTTCTGGAAACTGGTTTCAACCAAGTTGCGGTAATAATTCATAGTTATAACTCAACTGCTAGCTGAAAGCCTCTAAGCAAAATGGGTTACTGCTAGAGAGGAGCTGGGATAAAGGCCTGGTTTCAGTGCTTCATTTAGATCAACCAAAAGCCCTAAGCATGCAATCTCCTGATCAACATTTACCCTTAGTTTTAACTTGAAAGCCTAAAGGTCACACAGAGACTAAGCACCTGAGACCACATTCTGAAGGAAGCTGTGAGACAGAGTAAACAGGACATGAATTTGGTTAAGGGAGCAAAGATCCCAAACTCCTTGTAAATAGAAGCAGCTGAAATCAGATCTTGAGTCATTGTCACTGTCCATAGGTAAATAATGCACATTTTTGAAGACTGACATGCATGTTTCCCTTTCAGCTTTGTCATTTGTCTGAAAAAAAAAAAAAAATCAGTAATATTAGAAGACATCGTTCCACAGAGCAGAAAGTTAGGCTACACCACCTCCCATGTGAGTTTGGTTCTTCATAATTGGATAAACTTGGCCTGCTTTTAAAAATCTGCTTACAGGTTTGCAGACTGCATAAAGGTTGTTCAAATAAACAGAGGAATATGCTAGTCCTGGGTAAGTGCAGCACTGGGGACAAGGGGTGCAGAAGGGTGACTCCACTATTCACAAACTAAGAGAGGTAGAAGACAGCTCACGAAAAAGGGACATTCACTAACATAGTGCACCTAATCTTCTGGACAGTTGGCAAACACCTAAAGGAAATTTGGAATTTAATAGTAAATGAGATTGCTATTCCCAGAGGAAATAATAGATAAGTCTTAGTGCATTGGAAAACCCATTCCAACCTTTTGCAACTGTCCTTTGATATGAGCAAACAACAAATACACTAGGAGAAATCTCTCATAGTACCTCTACTGGCATCAGAGATCAGTGTGACCTATCATATTTAAGTGGGGGTTATCCTAATACAAAGTCACTCACAAGCCTGATTCCAATCCAGTTTTGAGGAAAGCACAGGCTGAAGCAGGTGTCACTGACATTAGCATCAGGCTCAGTAACTGAGTCATTACATTTGATACAGGATCTACTTATATCCCAGCTAAGATTAACTGGAACATGTAGTTACCTGTCAGACAGATTTTGCTACACAAATTAGAATCATGCCTTCCTTGCCACCGCCATCATACGTAGAAGTCAGATTGACAGCTGCAGCATTAGAACTATCATTAAAATCAGCAACACAAAGTCTAAAATGCACTCCTCGTTCTCTAACAAGAGTCTGTGCACGGCAGCATTTGAGAGATCTGCCAATTGTGTGTCCAAATGGGGTTCATTTTAGTGCTAGTGGTACACTGCTATATTGCTGCTGTACACTACAGGTGCTTCATACTAGTAGAACAAAGATGTCTCTTGATTTACTAGTTAAAGTTGAAGTTACTACCCTAATCAGCATGTTTTCCCCTGGAAGTATTGAGTGCAGGCTACTCTACTGCTTTGCTTCTTGTGGTTTTCCTCTTTTCTTGAATCATCTCAACTCCTGCACCTTACACAGGATGATTCAGTAAGCAAGCTCCAGAATCCCTGACCAGCACAGCTGCACCAGCTAAGGCCAATGCATCAGAAATCATTTGTGCACTGTCCTCAACAGAATCCAATGTACAGATTTGCAGATATAGAGGTATTCCTGGGAACACTGTTGGAATAGTAGAGAAGAGTTCCCATTTTGGTAAAGTACTCCTACCTACACATGGCCTTGCAATATAAAAATACTTGGAAGGAAAACTATTGCTAAATATAATGAAGCTTCAGGGGATTGGATTTAAATATGTAAAAAAGCATTCTGACTATCAGACCAAAATATCTAGTAGGTAGTAAGGTAGTTTCACTATTGAGACTTCCTTTAGTAAACCTCCATGTGTTTGTCAGGCACAGGTTATCAAGAAACCATGCATAGAAACTGCCAAGAATATTTACCAATATTTGTCTGGACTAAAGAACTAGATCTTGTCTGTACAATCCAATGACACTCTTCAAATATTATAAACACAGGAAACTTTTTAGAGATGCTAAAACAAGGCTAAATAGGATGTTGGTAAATACATGGAACTATTTTACAGTCAATTCAACCAAGACCACATCTTCCATTCCTATGCAGTATATTGGTGGACAGTTTAGCTGTCTGTGGCCTGAGCTCCAGCTTTGCTCTACCCTGCATGTCCAAACATCTTCGCAAGATCCTTATGAAAGGCATTTTCACCTTTACCTGTGCAAGGCTGTTCACTAGGTACGTGCATCCCAATGTAACCAGTCTGTGCTGGTGAATCATTTTGTTAGCCTGCTAAGACCCAGACAGTCACATCCCATGATAGCGGGTGATGCAAGTCACTTGGCAATGAATGTAATCTCCTTTATGCTGAAGGGATGAAGTGAGTAAGGCACTGAAGCTTCTGAAATGTAATTAAAACCATGTGTTCTTCCAAATGGCTGCATGATCTTAGAATGGTTCTGGGAGCATTTCAAGTAAGCTGTGCCCCATAAGAACAAGACAACAAACTACAACAAACTTGAAAAAACATTAATGAGGTGCTAATTAAAAGTAATTTGTCTGGATTAATTAGTGGACTGTTAGATATTTGTAAAGCTTTGTAGATAAGAGACATCTTCATTACTGAGTATGGCTCATTCAGCTACTACTGAGATTTACCCAAAATGCTTAACAAGAACTCTAGCTCAACAGGCACTTGTGGATATATCAAAATCTCTTTTTGAATTTCCTCTAAAGAAAAAGGAGTTTTTAGCTGGGCAGAGGCCTTAGATAATGGCCAAATGCTGGAAAACCTGAAGGAAGAAACACTGTAAAATTGCTATTTATATAATGCGTGTATTTGCATTTTAAACAAAATTTGTGATTTCCTTAGAGCACCAAATATCAAGAACACAAAAACTGTATATAATGCAAAAGCATTCGGTAATTCTGAATGATTTTTTCTACAGGTACTAAAAGATGTTACTAGAAGGTACTAAAGACTAAAGGACACATGCCAGAACCACAGACCTCTGGAGAGAGATTTTTTTGCAGTGCATATGGCTTTTCTCATATAACACTTTGGATTAGATATTAGTATAAGGAGCATAGAAAGGGATTGTCTCATGGTAGATCCTGCATAAAACATACCTCTCCATAAATCTACTTATTTGACTGGGCTTCCCAAGGAGGACTCGGAACTTTTATTGCATTAGAGAGAACACAGATTTGCCTCCACCGCCAATACTGCAATGCTATTTTGGAGCAGAGGGGCATGACACAGAGATCACCCCTGAATGCCTTCATTTTCATTTCTTTAATCCACACTGGTTTAATAATATTAGAAAATGTTTTATTCATATTCACAATAAAGCTTTACAAGAATGCACATTTCAACTGTGCTACTGGCTAAGTGACTGTATTAAGTATCCTGGTTTTCAATGTCAGCCCAATTGGTAGAACCTGAATTTGAGAAACAAATTCAGAAGGGCTTCCAATCAAATGATTCAGTTTTACAGGGGAATAACCTCCATCAATATACCCTTAACTTGGGTTCTTTATTCACTAAGACAACAGAGAGGCTAAATTTGACCCCAGTGAAGCAGCTTCCCAATACAAGAGGCAAAAAAAGCAACTGAAATTCTCTGCCTTGAAACTCTCCAAGTACAGGACTACTTTCACAGCACAGAGGAAGAAAAGTAAGCTTTAGGTGCTACTCGGCTTCAAAAGACCCAGAGCTGCCACAACAGCCTCTCTGGGATCCTTTCCCTGGGAAAAAAAAGAAAACCAAACAGACAGAACAACACTACATTATTCCTTTGGATTACATTGACACTTGGCAGCCTATAAAGTTGAGAGGTTAGCCCAGGCTGTTCTCCTTGGGATGCAAACATGGTAACTGAAGGTATGATTGTCTAATTGAATAAGTGAGTGTGAACAAATGGTTGCACCCTACCCTACAGGCAATAATTCAGACTATTTTCAGATTCTGAGGTTGTGAAATACATACAAAAACACTTGGAAACTGATGCCAACATGGTCCCCAGTACATTTCTAAGAGGCATCATGAGGTATTCACAGTAACAGAGACTGGTCACAAGGAATTTATTTTCCCTGTCACGTAATGTGTGGAAGAGTGCATTGTTTCACCTGTAAGTGAGAGGAACCTGAACAAGAGCCCAGCTTCCAGGGATATGCCCAGTGGGACAAGGAAGAAATAAATTCATAATATCTGCTCCACATAGCTTCTCAATGGAAGATGATCACTCTAGGAGGAAAGCAGAGGCATAATGCTAGGTTTGGTATCTCTGATCTGGTTCAACATGTGCAATTAAAACATTCACCACAGTAACTCAGATTTTGTTAATCTTACAAATACTATCTTCAAAGAAATGATCATGCCTACTGCACCGGAATATGGACCGGATATACTGAAAAGAGCACTTCCACTTCCCACACCCCTAGGCACTGAAGGGATAAATCCAGAACTTTTTGCTTCCTGGCGACCTGTTGCTTTTCCTCTCAAGAAAGCACAAGCATAGCAATCATTCATCTCAATGTGCTTACTGGTAGCTTTCCTTTCCATTCCATTTAATACTAAATGCTTTAAAAGTTTCTAGAAAAAGAAGCTATCAGCATCTTATCAAATGTTCAAAACTAGGCACTCTTTGCCCCAAATATTCATCTTTTGCTCATTCAAGGTTTTCTCCCTCAATCCCAAATGAAGCCTCGCAAACTTTGAAAATGCTGCTCCTTTAGCCCAGGAGAGCTTGTCAGACTCCTGTCCACCCCTTGAGAGATACTTCTAAAAAGCAGCAACTTCGGCACAAAGGCACACACACCACCCAGCTACACTTAGATTCTCTGCTCAGCTCCTGAAAAATTCCTGTACACCATCCCCTGCCTTGCAGTCATTTCAAAAGCCCTTTCATTTGATTTCCAGCGAGAAGCTGGTACATGAGCTAATGGATGTTATATCACACGAAAGTAGCTGAGTTAAAAAAACCCAAAAATAACAACCTGCAAATAATCAAACCTTAAGTCTCTTTCCTGTGACAAGGCAACCATCTCTGAGTATGAAGCCTGGCCACCACTCAGAGAAAAGGTTCAAGTCACCAGGGTGACAGAGTAGTACAGGCTGTCCTTCCCAAAATAGTGCACATGAGCAGATGTTTGAGAGATGCTTGGGAGCAGATGTTTGGGAGAACAGAATGCAAACATCTGTCCTGATAGAAATACACACCCTCCATACCCTCCCCCTGTCACTCCACAGCTTGTTACCAATCCACCCTCAACCTGCAGCACATGGACAAACACAGGGAACAGCCCAAACTCCACATCACAGCAACCAGCTCCACACTGGATTTGGGGTAACACAGAGCGCCAGGCACAGCCCAGTATCAGTAACACAAACCCAGGCTGGCATCCATTCTGTGGGATCCAAGCACAACAGGCTTGGGGTTTGCTGGATGTCCTAGCTATGTTTACCAAGAGGACTTCTGCAAGTAAAAGGAGATAAATCACTTGACTGTACGATTCTGCTCAGTTACTTTCGACATGTAATAAAGCTGAACAAGTACAAGTCATGGGAGCAGCAGAAGGAAAATCCTAGCTGTTCCTTTAACTGGAAGTGTGCTCGTTTGCTGTGTTCTCTGCTGGCAGCATGAGCATTTTAAATAAAACATGACCAGTAATTTATTTAGCAAAAGCAAGTCTTTGAAAAGTTCTTTAGCACAGCTCTTACTAATATATGCCACACGAGATTCCACATGCCCTCCTGCTCCGCATGTCCATGTGCTTGAAGTGACTGGGAGCAAGACCCACGTTAAATATTACTCTAAAGTACAACATTTGGGTACTTTTCTAGCTCTGTTCCAGCCATTTGACTGCCTCACAGAGCTTCAGAAAATACACAATCCAGCCAAGGATTCACCCCCTTGTTCCCAAGATTTAGTTTGATTCTTATCCCAGTCAATGCTTTTTCTTCAGGAATATACGTTAATCCTTCTACATCTTCTGGTGCTGATCAGGTGGCTGTAGTGCATAGACACCACTAAGCAATCAGTACAGCTCCAGCTGTACATCTGAAATAAGGTGAGGGATTTTATGCTGCATCCATGAAGTATTTATGCATTCACAAAGTACATGCCAGTATCAGATAACCCACCACAAGACAGGACATTGTGCTGTGGTTACCTGGAAGCATTCCTGAGAAGCATTCCTGAGAAGTTTAACCACAGCTCTGTGGGTGGGTTTGTGTTTCCAGAGTGGCTTGAAGTGGATATGGAATCTTGGTTTCAGTCGCTCCCTTTTCCTACATATCTGGGGAAGCATGTGCGTATTTGTATGCACACAAACAATCTTATATATGGTTTAAAGTCAGAACTGCTGCCAAGAAGAGCTCTTCAAGATTTGGACTTGGCTCCCGTGTCAGTGCAGACCATGGTATTCATGCCAAGAAAAGCAGCCTTGAAGATACTTAAATTTTAGGCAGAATTCAAATTGGGTAGAGAATTGTAAAGAACAAGAATAAATCCACTGAGCTCTATATCTTATTGCAAGTAGACCATCTCGTATACAACCTCCTCTTTTGATGGGAAAAATCAATTTGTTTAAGCCAATTTCAAAGGAGTATATATCTCATCAAAACGAGTTTGCTTCTATAAACACTCTAAACTTTCCAAGGTTCATGTAAAAGGTACATAGTTACAATCACCACATTTATTCTTAACTGTGCCCTTTCAGATACTTCTCTTATATGAGCAGAGAGGCAGTTTGGGTACAAATATAGCACAACCGATTGCTGCTATAAGTCATTTCAGTGCAAGGTAGCATAACTGGAGGAAAATCAGGTCTGGGGATGTTCAAGCAAACCATCAAATACAGAAAGACCAGCTGGTGAGAACAGCTTGTGAATACCTTCTTGAACATTATCAAAGTTTAAAATTATCATTAAGAAATTAATTATACTTTAAAACCAATTTGATAACCAAAGACAGTGTGAGTTTTCAGAATGACGTAAACAAAGATCTCACTCAAATCAAGTCTTGATGAAACCAAGAGGCAATTTTAGAACACAAACTGACTAAAACCAAAGCCTAGTTCTCACTGCAGGGGTGTCTTTGAGTTTCCCACTGCACAACTGAAGGCTGTACAGCCACCTAGCTGAGAATGCATCAGACAAGTGTGTCAGTGACACTAGGTCATGGTCCATGGTGAAACACACAAAGATAGAACAGTACTGTTTGGTATGGGTTGTGGGAACATAACCTTGAAAATAGGGAGTTAACACCGCTGGTAGCAAAAGGGAGTCTTACACCAGTTGCAAGACACAGGAGATAATGGTCTATGGTGACTCCTTCAAGAAAATCCCCTAAAGGTGCCGCAGTCCACTTTGGAAATCACCGAACAGAGACCCTTTTGTACTAACTGCACAGTCATATCAAATAGCCATAACTGACCACTCCTGATGTAGGCTGTCCCCCTGCTTCAGAATGAGTGTGACCTTCCGCCAGTATAAAAGCCCAAGCCTCATGCAATGCAGGCAGGCAGAATCTCACACCACCCCAGGCCAACGTTGCCTCCACGGGGATGCCTGCTAAGGTTGAGCCTGCTACCTTGCGCTGCGATGATGTCTCTTGGAGCTGGTTTCCTGATTGTTATCACGTGGTCTTTGGGGTTGGTAAGATAAACACCAAAAATATCCATCACTGTTTCTTTTACCCGTTGCCAGCTCTTCCTCCCTCTCTTTTCCTATCATAATAAACTAGTTAGGTTTTTTATCTATTGTGTCTTGCCTCTCTCTCAACCTGGAACCCCTGTACTCCGGAACAAGTCAGCTCTTGACAAAGAGAAGCTGCTAACAAGCCAGCTCAGACAGGCGCTTAATCACTGCAAGCACGACAGCAGCTTGAACTAAGGCTGTTCTTGGAAAGCTTCACTCATCTCCCCCATCTGCAGACACATTAAGCCCCTCTCACTCTGCAGCACCCACTGGACAAAACCTACATGTGTCCAATAGCTTAATAGCTCTGATCACACTTTCAGATCTGACCATGTGTGCTACTGCAACATCATTTCTAAATAGGACAGGCAGTGCCAAGCCATGGTGAAATACATTTTCAGCCAGTTGCACATGCTTAGTACCCAGGTGTCAATGTGAAACATTATTTGTCCTAAAAAAAAGACCTTTATTAGCTAACACAAGCATGTTAAATATTTAAGTCACAGCTACATGATCTATTGCTTAATGTAAAGTGCACAGAGGAAGCAGTACACTAATCTGTTGAACATAAAGCTTCATTCAGCTTAAAGGATCATTGAATAACAATAAAGATGCAGCGGCACTGGGCACTGGTTATTCCACACCACAGCAGAGATCATATTTAACAATAATGAAACAACAAGGAGGCCCATCATTTTTGTGGCTTCACTTTTATTGCCTTCAATAGCTATTTATAGGGTAGTGGTTGTGGAGAACAGGGTTCAGCTGTACTTGAAAGAAGTTGTGCAAAGCCTGGTTTAGGAAAGATTAAATTTCATTGTTATCTCCCCACCCAGCCAGCGTAAAACTAGCACAGAGATCAGCAGCAAGGACCACGTTTAGAAATCATGACAGGAAGAAGAAACAAGACAAACATCATCCATCCCTTCTGAAGAATCTGTTTGTAAAATCAGGTGGTTTTTACACTGCAGAACAAGTTGTTATGAACTCAAAACGCTATATTTAAAATGCAGTGTTATTTTAGACATATTTTGCTTGTGAAGTTGGTGGGGATTGAATAAGGGAGAAATTCTTGGATCTGTACCTCCCCCAGACATTTGAGTACCCAAAATATACACTACTTTCTGTTATTTGATTCCATGACAGCAACCGTTCCTTTTCCACAGTTACTCTGATCACTGGCAGCAAAACTCCTTGGTTCTCTCCAAGTATCCAGCCCCCACCCTTGTACCACTGATACCCAGAAAACAAAACAACTTTATTGTGCCCTTATTGATTTTGTAGAACTGGAACATCTTTGGGAAACAGTCTACAACTCGAATAAAGATGATCTGATTAACTCTGCAATTGTACTTATCGCTACTAGACCCCTTTATTCTTCTGAACGGGATTATTGATTTAGAGTTTATAGCAACTTAAATGTAACAACAAGACATGCTGTGCTCAGAGATAAAGCAAAGAACTAAACGTCCACTTTTAACGACGAGGACAAAATAATACTTCTCTGAGCAGATAAATGAAGATAGCACAGCTGTTAAAATAATTGATTTGTCAAGTATTTTCCTGGAAAACCCAGGGATGCATAATGCTTGGCGTTGGTCCACAGGATAGACAGCAGCTTTCACTTGATACAGCAGCACTTCCCTCCCTGAGCATGCTCCTGTCTTCCCCAAGGTGAGTGGCTTGTCCTACTTAGCTGGAGCCACAGAGAGAGGCCTAGTAGGGAGGAAGGATGCAAGAACTGCCTGTGTGCTAGGGGTGAGGGCCTTAGTTTGGACAGCAGAGTCCTCCTGATTTACACCAGCACAGGAGCACAGGTCAAGCATATTATATACTTTAAATGAGATTTGCAGAAAATCTGAAACTTAAACAAATGCATAAATAAGACAAACATACCCATATTTACCAGTCAACATTATTATTATTGACCCCTGGATTTTTATTATTTAAATAAATACACACAATAGCACTTGAACACAACTGCCTCTGAAGTGAGCAACAACAACCAGACAGGACACATTGTGGAGATAGAAAAAGCAGCAGGATACCACAAGTTATCCTCCCTTAGTAGAGATACTAAGTGCAGAGTAATTACTCTGTATAGATCTCACATTGTTTTACAAAGCAAAACCACAGAACCACAAAAAGCCAACATTACACTGGACTTGACTCACTTTCTTCTCCCCCTCATACTGCTATGATTCAGGAAGGAAGGAAAAATAGTAAGATCCCCACAAAAACCCCACAAGTCTCCATTTCAATTCTACAGTTAAGGACATGCTGAAGTGTCCCCATGAATTAGGCTGGGGCTATTTGCTAGAGATGCAAAGTAGTCCCTTGTACTTCAACTCCCCTGAAAGACAAAGCTAACACATCTATCACAAGAGTTTTAAAAAACTTGGATAAAACAGTTCAGAGACATATTAAAGAGGAATCCAATGGTGAAATCTGAGCTTGCTGGAGAAGTCTCAACAGAATGTTAATGTCAAGAACTACCCATCTGTAGGGAAACAGCATACGCTCTATTGAACAGTCCAAGAAATCCAAACCCTAAATTGGGGGGGGGGGGCGCCGGGGGAGAACAGAAAAGTGAACAGGTATTGATCAGCTCTAGAAGAAATGCTGGGAGGAAAGACCACACACACCTAGGCAGCTAAAGACTACTGGGATTTCAATTTTAAGATATTTATTGCACCATTTTGTAGTTTCAGTTAAAGTGCATGTTAAATGAATTAAGAGGGGGGGAAGTGACAGATCTCCAGAAGTAGATGTCTACAGGAAAATATCAGCAAATGTCTCTATGGCCCACACGGATTCATACCAGGACTGACATACTGCCATTTATTATATTGAAATAAATATATATTCTACTAGCAGTGAACTTACAGACTACACAAAGGACAACACAGTAGTAAATAAGGATGGAAAGAGGCCAATAGAGTGGCCTGGATAGACTAATAGCTTGGGCTATTTCCAACAAAATAAGCTTCAATAGAACCAAGACACAAAGCTACATGTCCAGGAACAACAAACATTCAGCATGAGAAACTGCATCCTAGAAAGCAGACTGAATAAAGGATTTGGACAACATCAAGAGCAAGCAATTTGTTAGGCACTCCCAGTGGCAAAGCTATCTTGTATCATCCCTGAATATATGAATGTAAGAA
>JAUCNL010061143.1:0-11491 GCA_032353615.1 Micropsitta geelvinkiana | reverse complement strand
CAGGTCATTATTCACCAACTCCTCCTCATATTCAGCTCCCTCCACGTTCCCCGGAGCAGCTTTTCTTCCTTTCTTCTGTTTTCCTTTTGGAAGGGTTGGGAGCACATTCCCGATCCCGGTGCAGAGATGCTATTCCCCTCTTAATGCTCATCGGGAGGGAAGAGTCATGGGGAGCTGTGGCCCCATCCTCATCAAGCTATACCCTGAAACAACCCCAACCCCAGCCCCCCCCACACCCCCGAAACAGCCACAACATGGCAGCTTGGCGGAGGCAGCTGCACCGAGGTATCATCAGTGTAATTGGAAGGGTCACATGTTAAACCCCCGCTGTTGTTCGCGGTAATGTAGCTGTGTCCCTCGGTTGCACATTTACCGATTTCTCTCAAACCAACCATTGTCACAAGGTTCATTCCAGGAGGAGTGATCCAATGGGTTGCCACGGCAACTATAATGACATTAAAATAGAAGAGGCAGCCGTCTCCCCCCCCCTCCCTCCACTCCGTGCTTCTCTCTGTTAAAAACCGGCAGCACCGCGATAAACCCCCGCACCTTTCCCGTCGGGGCGACCCTGGAAATAACACCGGTACCCAAATACAAACGGTGTTTGAGGGGAGGTAGGTATATTTGAACCCTCCCGAGGAAAGAGGCCAGGAGGGAAAGGGCGCCTGTGACCAGGATTTGAGAGCGGGAATGAGCAAGGGTCCATCCCTGCCCGAGTGCTCGCCGGGAGCTGGGAAAATGGTACAAACCAGTGGGTTATAAGGAGCCCCTGCAGAGGCACCTGCTGGTTGGGCGGTGGGATCCACTCCCTTAGCTTGGCCCCGCGCTGGAAATCCACTTTAAGTTACTCGGGTTAGGGAAAACGTTCGATTCCGATTGATTTGCCTTTATCTTTTTTTTTACCCATCGGCGCCGATGTTTTCCCACATTTTTATTTTTCCTCTGGAAATTTGGGGTGAAAAAAAAAAGAAAAAAAAAGTGGTGTTTTCATTCTTTAAAAGGACCCGTGTTTCCTATTATCCCAAGGCACCCTCCCTCTCCATGATTGTTTCCCTTCTGTCACATAAGAAAAAAAACGCGACCAGGGAATAATGTGCAAAAGCAAATTTCTGGCAATATCGATCGTAATATCAGCTGGATCTGGCTGGGGGCTCCCATATGTATATTTTCCATACGGGAGAATGTATTGCCCGGCTTTCGTCAGCAAGCCGACAGCAGCGCCTGAAATCTGGCTTTTCGGGACTTCAGTGACGCTTTCCCGAGTACCTCCCCCGATGTCAAAGAGGGGCAGAGAAACGAGTAGTTTCTATCAATTTCTCGCCATTTGTATGGCGTTTTCCACGGGAGCCCTTGGGGCAGGAGTTTGACGGGCAAGGACGGAGGGGAAAGACCAGACAGCTCCGCTTAGAACCCGGGTGTCATTTCCTCCACCAAACTGTGCCCGACACCTGCTTGCGGTTGGGATAAAGCCCAGAACGGCCCCACGGTTGGAGCGGCAAAAATAAAGAGAAAAAAGGAAAAACACAAAAGTGCGATGTGGGGGGGATTCGACTCGACCTGAACCAGAGCTGCCCGCAGCCGGTTCACACGCGGTTTTTGTGGCGGAGGAGCGGCTTCCTCCATCCGGCTCCGACGGTGGAGCCGGCGGCATCGGCTCCTGTTCCTGGCCGTCCACGCCAAGCACCACACAAAAGTGCCCGTGAACGGCTGCAGGCTCCCTGCTCGGAGCGCCCATCAAGGGTGGGGAAGGAGCCGAGGAGCGCTGGGACAGGGACAGTGGGGATGGGGGTGCATAGTTTGGCCCCAACCTCCCGGAGGGGCTCACGACCTTTCGCAGCTGCTTCCCTCGCCCATAATCTCTGTAGCTGCCGTTGCTGCCCCGAGGAGGAAGGCACCTTATTCCTAATGACACCCACCTCCCAGCAGAGATGGGGAGGGGGCCACGGGCACCCCCTCTGCAGTCTGGCCGAGGGTTCCCCATCTCCGGCTGCAACTGGAAAACGCACTTGGGCTGGACACACACACACAGCAGGGGTGGGCTGTTTTGCCCGTCGCAGTTCCCCGAGGGGACCTAAGGATGCGGTTTACCCCCATGAGCTAGAGGGGGGAGAGGGGCCAGGATGAGGGGAAGGACCGGCCGGAGCCGCGGGAGAGACGGAGCTACGGCCGGGTGGGGTGTTCTCCCCTCCCGCAGGACAGGTCTCTGCCCCCAGCCTCAACTCCCGTCTCCCTGGGGCTGTGGGACCCTTCGCAGTTCTGCCGGGGGGGAGCCGCAGGGCAAAGGGAAGCAGGCAGGGCTCAGCTCTTCTCCGCTCCCGGGAGGCCAGAAATGCCCTTTTCGCTGATCTCCTGAGCTCAAGAGCCGTCAGAAACGTCCCTCTGAAGTGATCCTCTTGGAAGGGGCTTGTTGAAAGAGATACAGAGCGTAGGAGCATGCCCGAGAGGAGATGGGAGCGTTGTGGGGCAGAGGAGGAAATGAAATTAAAACAGAATTAAAAAGAAGAAAGAAAGAGATAGAAAAAGGTGGGGAAAACAAATTATCTTCCATGTGAAATGTTTCGGGCTTCCCCGGAGCCACTGCAGAAGGGAGGCCTTTCCACTAGGGTGGATAAATTTACTCGTGTCCCACATGACCGAGGGTGGGGAACCCAGGGCGGGAGGGGGGAAGAGAAAGGTCATGGGACTGGGATTTGGGTTGTAAGTCACAGAGGAGACGTGGATTTCAGTGCCGGGATCCGCGTTAGGTGGCAGCGGCCTCGGGTTTTGCAAGTGAAGTCATTAAATAGGAGAAAGAAAATACGAAAAAAAGAAAGAAAAAAAACCAAAACCCAAAAGTGGGGGGATTTCATAAATAACCCCGTTAAAATATCGGGGAGGAGGGAGGGAGCGGTGGGAAGGCGCGTTTGGGGGATACAGGATAGCATCACTGAGAGACCCTGCTCCCTAGGGAAGAGGTTGCCCCCCTAGATCCCCTCACTCCCCCAGGCTGGCCGTGGGTGCTCAGCACTATACCCCTCGGAGGGGGTCTCCCCCCGGCCCCTGCTCCCAGCCGAACCCTGCCAGCTCCTTTTGTTGCTTCTATTTTGCGGCCACGTTTGTCTCCTGAGAAGTGGAGATCAGAGGAGCGCTGCAGGCGGGACTGGAGGGGGGGGGGGGGGGAGCTATGCCCCGCCGGCCGCTTCACATCCCCCTCGCCCCACGCACCCCGCAGGACCTGCAGCGGATGGGGACCAGGGTCCGAGGCCAGGGGATCCTTCCATGGACCCGAGCATTTTTGGGCCCCATCCTCATACGGGGAAAGTTTCTCCTTCTCCACTTACTTTGTTTAAATTTAAAGCGACAGCGGCGGCTTCTCCGGCCCTGCGGGGGTCCGGGGTTGCCCTGAACACGGCTCCGCTCCCACCCCGCTGCAAGGTTTCATACACCCTGGTCTTGTCCTCTGTGTGTGTGTCCCTCCTCTGAGCAGGGCTGATGAAGGATGACCATGGAGGGCACCCCAGGGAATGCCGTCCATGTGGAGAGGAAAATTCCCACGGATTTTGCAGGGCGTCCGACTGGAATTAAAGGCGATCGTGTGCCCGCTGGTGGCTCTCACTGCTGAGAAGTGATTTGGAAGAGGGGAGGGAGGAGAATAGGGGCTCATTCAGGTTACATGGATTTTCCGAGGACTCTCTGCTCGCCTCCATCGTCAGGGAAAAGTGGAGGATCTGGGAATTTGCGCGAGAGCGAAAGGAATCGCCGGTGTTGATTCAACCCTTTTCAAAAGCCCGGTGCTAACGAAAGAGGGCTGTAATTAAACTTAAAAGGCGAGTTAAAGCGCGGAAATCGAAATCTGATCGAAACGGCCAAAGACAGCACCGAAAAGTGTTTCTTTGCCACTCGGAGCCCGAGCCTCGATACTCAAAAGGATCGGGTGGAAGAGGGGGGGAAACCACCAAACCGGTAATTAGAACGATCCCGAGGCACCGACATGAAACCTCCCCTGCAGGAACAGCCACACAAACTCATGACACCCGACCTCTCACCGGGGAGATAATCGATCTCCCTTGCAGCTTCTCATTCGGGTTTACGAGACCTGCCTTGGCACACAGGGAGATGAATGACTCTAGTTCACTCCATACCCATATATCTGATTTATCCGGATCCCAGCAGCCACGGTGGTTAAGAAGCGGGGCATCCCGCCTGCCCGCGGCTGGGAAAGGCCTCTGGGATGCCGGTACCGACTGCCCGACGGGGCTGGAAAGCCCTGGTACCGTCCACCCGAGACCATCAGCGTTTGAATGATGAGGAAGGGTTGGAAACGCGCGATCAAACCTTGCCGCGAGTGTTTGGGGTTTTATTCCCGTCCCGGATCGCAGCGTCACCTGTTGCTGCCACGGGCTTGGGCTGCCAGCTTGAATCATACTTAATAAAACAATTAAATGCGAACGGCGCCTCCAGCATGGACCCCGGGGGGCCGCCGGTGTCTCCCCTGGATCAAAGGAAGAAGGGGGGGACCCCCCGCTGAGGTTGGGCTTGAGATTCCCCCGAGTGGACAGAGCTGGAAAATTCCTGGAGAGAGAGGGAAAGTGGCCCTCAATGAACCTGAGATGAAGCGGGTGAGACTGCAGAGACAGGGAGAGAAACAGGAAAGAGAGAAGAGAGAAAGAGAGGGAAAGCTAAGAAGAGCAAGAGAGGGGGAAGGAAAGCGAGAAAGGGTGGGGGGAGGAAGAAGAGAAAAAGAAAAGAGAGAGCGAGAGAATGATTTGAAAATGATAAGGAGAGAGATTAAAAGAAGGGGAAAAGGAATAAAAGGAAAGAGAGAAAGAGGTAGAAAGAGAGGAAACGCTAAATGGAGAGAGCTAAAGAGGGGAGGGGAGAGAGAAGAAGAGATAAAAAGAAAGAAGAAAAGAGGACGAAAAAGGAAAAGAAACAGGTAAATTGAATAGAAGAAAGAAAGACGGGGAAATAGAAGGGAAAGAGAACGAGAGAGAGAGCAAGAAAGAAGGAAAGAAGTAAGGAAAGAAAGAAAGAAGAAAGAAGAGAAGGAGAATAAGAAAAGAGAGGGAAAAACTTAAATTAAAAAAAAAATAACTTAAAAAGAGCGGACGAGAAAGAAAAGGCGATGAAGAGAAGGAAGGAAAGACGAGACGTGGTCAGGGAGGCGATGGTAGAGCGCAGAGCCCCGGCCGCTGTCCTCGCCCGACAGACAAACGGAGGGACGAGAGCAGTGCCCTGATCTACCACGAACATCTCGAGGAGGATTTAAAAAGTAACAACTTAACTTCCAAGGCAATTTTCCTGCTGCTGAGTCGGCTGCGACAGCTCCTCCAGCCCTCTCCGGATCGGAAAATGGGATTCCTTTTTTTTTTTCCTCTACTTTCTGTGCCGGGAAAGGAAAGAAACGAAAGGGAGATGGGAAGGGAAAGAAGATGCTGGAGGGCAGCTGTTTTCCAAAGTTAGGAGGCAGAAAAATGTTTTCAGGTCGGGCACTGGGGCACAGGGAGACTTGGGCGTTATTATTAAATCCTAAATCTACCGTGAAAAGAGAGTTTCTGCGCAGTCACAGGGAAGGGCCAGAGCAATGCCGGAGGAAGGACCGAGCTATTGGGAAAGATGCTTTCGCTGTCATAAGGGGGTTTTTATAATCCAGGTTGATTTATTTTTGTTCGGGGCTGCGAGGAACTAGAAAGAGAAAACCAAAAAGCTACCGGAGAAAAGAATAAGATCTTGACCTTTCCTAATTCTCCAAATCGGCAGTAATGGAAAGCAGAAGGTGCCAGGGGAGGAGGCAGGAGGCGAGGCCGAGCGGGCCGGGGTTCCGCACCCCGCAGCCCGGCCGGCGAGGGAAGGGCCATTCGCTTCCTTCCTTGGGATCCGCTCTGCTTAACGCGGGTTTAGTTAAGCGAAAGCAGAGAAAGAAATTAACCCACATCCCCGCTGAGGTCCCGACGGGGATATTCCGAGGAGGGATTGGTTTATCCCGCCCCGATAAACCGGTGGAGAACTCCCTGTTTTCCGCTTCTCCCCGGCTGCGCTTACACGGAAAACCGCCGCGGAGTAAATACGCGGTTTTGTTACAACCCCTTCATTTGACATATGGAAAGGAGAGGAGTGGGGACACATTTAAAACATAAATAAATAAAACCCAGCTTCGCAGCTGCCTGACCAAAGCCGGAGCAAAAAAAGGAAACCCGCATCCCCCGGCCCCGCTCCCAAACAGCCGCCGAGCCCCGGCGCGAATAGAAGAAGGAAAAAAGCCCAAACCGATAGCAAAGGATCTGGCCCCGCGGCGGGAGTGGGGTCACCACCGGCCGAGGAGAGGCTTTAACACCGGCAAAACGACCCCAGACAGCAACTCCGAGAACCGAGAGAATTCTCTTGCGGACGAGAGGGAAGGTTAAATGCAGGGTTGCCTTTTTGGCCAGGGACTCCCAAGCAGCGACTGCAACAGCTAATTATTTTTCTTTCAGTGCTCCGTTATTGCCGGTGTCCTCCCCGCCTCCGCTCCAATAAATAAATAAAACCCTCCTTTAGGCAGCGAGGCGTGAAAAATGATCCTCGCTGAACGCTTAAAAATAATGTCCCGTGAAGATCGGGGCTGCGGAGCCAGCCAGCCCCGTAATTAGGAGCCATTATCCGCTCTGCCTCGCCGAGGCGAGATTTCACCTCAGCCCCCCGAGCTGAGCCCAGCCAGAGGTTCCTGGCCCTGTTGGAACCCCCTGAGCCCTTCCCTGCTGCCCCCCGTACCGGCTGCCATGGAGAGCTGGTTCTTGGGGGATCCCCGATGGTCCCCTCTCCCCTTTCTCCGAGCGACGTGGATATTTGCAGGCGGCGTGAGTTTGACCTGGGCACGGAAAGAGCTCGAGTGCTTGGGGGAAATTTAGGGGATGAGGAAAATCTGAAGTTAGAGCCGCTTGGGGATCTTCCCCCCAAAAAGAAACTAACCCAACGGCGCCAGGGCTCGCAGGCCCCCGCAGGCCACAGAGAGACGAGCCCGCAGCTCCGGCCCGTCCTGCGGGGGGTACCAGAGCTCCTGGATAAGGGGGCAAAATCCCCCCGCTCCCAAGTCAGCTCAACTTCAATCCCGGCCGGCGCCCGCGGCTTAAAACCCCGCAATGACTCCACAAGGCAAAAGAAGGGGAACGGAGCCAGAGAAGGTGTCCCAGCGACAGAACCCCCTGAGCCTCCTCCCCTGAGCGGGGGAGAAGGGGGTCTCTCTGGGGAAACACCGGTTCCCTGCAGAGAGGACCCCCCTCCATCCCTCCAAACCCTGGGACCACCAACTTGGAGAACCTCCTGCAGCAGCGGGGGCTGCAGGGACACCGGCTGCTGTTTCTTATCCGCTCCTGGCCCCTTTGGCTCATTTTCCTCCCTCACTTCGCAAACAAACGAGCCCCCAAAATATTAAAAATAGCTACTTTATATTAAAATACACACCCTTCCAGACACACCACAACCACCACCACCACCACCCGGCCTCGCTACACATCGCTTTCTTCCTTCGGATCCCGTCTCCTCAAAGCAGGCTCGGTTATTAAAGAAGGCTGAACAAAGATAGCCCCGAGAGCGGTTATCAGCGCATTTTAACTTCATCAAAGACTTCGGGGGAGAGGGAGAGGAGGGGTCTGGCACCTTCTAGTAATGAGCTTGTCAGGAACACCCCTGCCAGAGCAATTGAACAATTTGCACACAAGCAAAAGAAAAGGAGCGGGGAGGGAGGGAGGAAGGGGAAATGCTACAAAAGCCCCTTCAATTTCCAACCATGTGCTTGGCAATCTGGAAAATAGATTCATTGGCCTCCTCTTTTCTCCCATGTCGAGTCTTGTAGCCCCTTTTGTAGGAGCTGGACATGAAAGGGAGACAACCAAGTGCCGGACACGAAGATCGCTTTTCAAAAGCAAATGTGTGTGAAGGCGAGATGTGAGACCGCTCGCTGCGGGGAGGCGGCACGTTCAGGAACAACATCAACAAACTGCGCGGAGGTTCGCGGTGGCACAGACAGGGGCAGAAGAGGGGGGAGAAAAAAGGGGAAGGGGGAGGAGAGAAAAGAAAAGCCGACACCCCCCTTCCCATCGGCGCACATCGCCCGGCTCCTGCCTGAGCCCCGGCGGGGCCCGCACAAAGCCCCGCTCGCCCGGGGACCGGCCCCCGCTCCCTGCCTCGTACGTCTCAGCTCTTGCTTTTTTGTCTTTTCCTTTTTCTCCTTCAGCTGCTCGGGGAGAAAGGCCTCGATTCTTTAGATCAGGGTCCCTGCCAACAAACGAACCAAAGAGCCACGTTTGGTCCCTGAAATAAATAAATGGGGGGGGGGGGGGAAGTTTGGAGAAGAAAGGAGAGCTTAAAGATGTTTATTTACTTTGTAAGTTGTTGCAAAATTTAGGCGGAGATCAAGTTTCATTCGGTCATTCAAATGCTGCAGGCCCAAGGGGGACGTGTGTGCGGGGGGGAAAACCCTCCAACTGATTTTCTCATGTGTCAACTTTTCCAAACAAATTAAAAGGAGATGGGGGGGATAGGAGAACCTTTCTCCCGACCCCCACCTCCCTCTCCCTAGAAACAGGCATTTTTTGGGGGGGGGAAACACACCAAAAGCAAGTAAATAAAAAATATAATGAGAAAACATAAAAATATCCGGGGGTCTTTCCCCTTGTCGGCCAAAGCGGAGACCCCCTCTCCGGCCCGGCCAGGAGAAGCAGCAGGAGGGAGGTGGCGCGGAGCACCCCGCGCAAGCTGCGCGCCCTGCCGCGGAGGGGAGCGCTCGGCACCGCTGGCTTCGAGCGCAGAAACTCAGCGGCCGGGCGAGTGTCACCAACCCCAGGGAGGGAGCCACTCTCTTCCCCGAGGCCCGAGCGGGGCTCTGGGCTCTCAGCGTGACAAAGGACATCTCAAAGAACGTTTGGGATTATTAATATCATTTTTTTAACCAGGTCACAAACATTTATTAATTTACACCAACGGTGGACAAAATTCTGTTGCCTTTTCCACATCAAATTATTCACAGATTCTCTCAATAAAATAGATATGACGGATGCACAACCAGTGAAGAGTTAACTGGACTCCGCTCAATAGCTCCCGAATAATCTATATACAAATAATTACCAATACACCAAAAAACCCACGCACGGAAGGGGTGGGAAAACGGGGGTCAAAAAAAGACTAGGATGGGAACTCGTCAAACAGATCGGATTTTCTTTAAAACGTGCATTTGAATGTCTCATTGGAAAAAGAAAATGACAAAAAGGAAACAAAAAAAAAAAAAAAAAGAAAAGGAAAACAAAAATAAACCACAGTCCTGAGTTTCACCGACTTTTCTTCTTCTTAAAAATAAAGAAACCCTAAACAGTGCCTTTTCAAACCAAACCCGAAGCTTCAAAGAAACTAAAAATAAGATCGAACCATTAAAACATTTTCTTTGAGAGCAGGGGAGACACGGAAACACATGGCAAAAACCGCCCGGGAGAGAGACTTGCAGGGACGAAAACGGGCTCGCTGCGACCGGGAGCGCCTGCAACTCCCCGGGGCGCTTTCTCAGGCGATTTAGGGGACCCCGCGGAAAACCCGCACCTCTCAAAGGAAAACATTTCCGACCCTAAGACCGTTTCTTTCTTAACATCCTCCCCCGTCTCCCCCCCCGCAAGACGTTGCGTGTTCAACCAGCCCAGGTCCCAGCTTAGGTTACGGCCACTTTATAAATACGCTTTGGCGCTTGCGGGACCAAACCGTGTTGTTCTTTCCCTTCTCCCGCCCTCCCGAGTTATTTAATGATATTTTTTTTCCCCGAGCAAATAGACACAAACAGATTTGGGTGCCGCAGAGCCTGGAAATAAAGTAAAAATAAAAAAATAAAAATAAAAATTAAAAAAAAAAAAAAAAAAGGAAATATTTCCTACCTTTAAAACACAACAGGAGGAGATGGGGGAGAAGGGGAGAGGGAAGGGAGCCAGTTTCGGAGGAGGGGGGAGAGCTGGGAAGGGGCCTTTTGCTTCGCGACTCTCGCCCCCTCCCGGGTCCCCCCCGTCCCCAGCACACTTTAAAAATGACAGCTGCTCAGGGTTGTGATTTTACTGGAGAAGTTCTGGGTCGGCTGCAGGAGCGGCTCGTGTGCCAGGCTGACCTGGGGCTGTGCCGGGGCCAAGGCGGGGCTGAGCACGGCCAGGACCTGCGCCGGGGGGCCCGCCTGGCCGGACGGGTAGGGCGCGGCAGGCGCTGCGCTGGGGTTGGTGCTGGGCGGTGGGGGCACGGCCCCCCCGATGATGTTGTCTATGGAAAAAGAGGGCCGGGACGGGTGGTTGGTGCCGGTGCCGCCGCCGC
This sequence comes from Micropsitta geelvinkiana, assembly GCA_032353615.1. Taxonomy (NCBI): domain Eukaryota; kingdom Metazoa; phylum Chordata; class Aves; order Psittaciformes; family Psittacidae; genus Micropsitta; species Micropsitta geelvinkiana. The sequence goes on along the minus strand of JAUCNL010061143.1, from coordinate 1,198 downwards.
TGCCACCGCCACCGGCGGGCGTGGGGTCCGGCTTCAGGGTCTGGAGGAGGGCAGCGGGCAGGGCGGTGGGGCTCAGCTGGGGGTGGTAGAAGGACTTCCTGCAGTTCAGCTCACCGCCCAGGAAGGAGGGCAGCCCCGAGGCGGCAGAGAAGACGGAGGCGGCGGCGGGAGGCGGCGGAGCCGGTAACGGGCAGTGCGGCGCCGGGAAGGGGAAGGCGCCCGTGGTGCCCCCGGCTCCGCCGCCGGGGTGGTGGTGGTGGTGGTGGGGATAGCCCTGGAGCTGCAGGCCGTAGTTGTAGCCGTAGGGTCCGTAGGCGAAGCTGGGCAGGAAGGCGGCGGGGTCGGCAGCCCCGGCCCGCAGCAGCAGCTCGGGGTGCGGCGGGTGCAGCTGCTGCTGCCGCTTGAAGCGCTTCCTCCGGCGCAGGAAGCTCCCGTTGTCGAACATGTCGGCGGACTCAGGGTCCAGCGTCCAGTAGTTGCCCTTGCCCGGGTTGCCGGGCTCCCGGGGGATCTTGACGAAGCAGTCGTTGAGGGAGAGGTTGTGGCGGATGCTGTTCTGCCAGGCGGGGAACTTCTCCCGGTAGTAGGGGAAGCGGCCGCTGATGAACTCGCAGATCTCGCTCAGCGTCAGCCGCTTCTTGGGGCTCTGCAGGATGGCCATGGTGATGAGGGCGATGTACGAGTAGGGCGGCTTCACCAGCGGGTTCTTTCCCCCCGCGCCTCCGCCGCCGCCGCCTCCCGCGGGCGCCTTCTCCCCGGGCGCGGCTCCACGGGCACACGCCGGCTCCGAGCCGCCGGCGGGGGAAAGTCGCTCCGGGGACCCGCCCATGCGCGCCTTGGCGGCCCCGTTCCGCGGCAGGGCGAGCCCCAGCGGATCGCCGCCGTCCTCCTCGTCCTCGTCCTCCTCCTCGTCCTCCTCCTCCTCGTCCTCGCTGTACTTGCCCCCATCCTGGGGCGGGCCCACCACGTCGATATCCGCGTCCTCCACCTCGGAGAGCGGCTCTTCCTCCGGGGAGCGCTCGGACATGATCCCACAGCCGCCGCCACCGCTGCTGCCCAAAGTCATTGTTGTGCGGCCGGGGCGGCCGGGGCCGGGCTCCCCCCCCCACCTAGCGGCGGCTCCCGGGATGGGCCCAGGGCCGTGCCGGAGGGCTGCGGCCGCCGCTGGGACTCCGCGCCCCGGCGCCGCCGCTCCGCG
>JAUCNL010061013.1:0-10203 GCA_032353615.1 Micropsitta geelvinkiana | reverse complement strand
GGAGAAGAGAAGGCTGCATGGAGACCTCATAGCAGCCTTCCAGTATCTGAAGGGGGCCTACAAGGATGCTGGGGATGAACTATTCATCAGGGACTGTAGTGACAGGACAAGGTGTAATGGGTTAAAACTTAAACAGGGGAAGTTTAGATTGACTATAAGGAAGAAATTTTTTACTATGAGGGTGGTGAGTCACTGGAAGGGGTTGCCCAGGGAAGTTGTGAATGCTGCATCCCTGGCAGTGTTCAAGGCCAGGCTGGATGAGGCTTTGGGTGGAGTGGTTTAGTGTGAGATGTCCCTGCACTTGGCAGAGGGGTTGGAACTAGACGATCATAAGGTCCTTTCAGACCCCAAATACTCTATTCTATTCTATCATCTCAAGAGCGCTCTCCTATCACGAGCGCACTTCTCTCACGGGCGCTCTCCTCTCACGGGCGCTCTCCTCTCACGGGCGCTCTCCTCTCACGAGCGCTCTCCTCTCACGAGCGCTCTCCTCTCACGAGCGCACTCCTGTCACGAGCGCTCTCCTGTCACGAGCGCTCTCCTCTCACGAGCGCTCTCCTCTCACGAGCGCTCTCCTCTCACGAGCGCTCTCCACTCACGAGCGCTCTGCACTCACCAGCGCTCTCCTCTCACCAGCGCTCTCCTCTTACGAGCGCACTCCTCTCACGAATGCTCTCCTCTCACGAGCGCTCTCCTCTCACGAGCGCTCTCCTCTCACGAGTGCTCTCCTCTCACGAGCGCACTCCTGTCACGAGCGCGCTCCTGTCACGAGCGCTCTCCTCTCACGAGCACTCTCCTCTCACGAGCGCTCTCCGCTCACAAGCGCTCTGCACTCACGAGCGCTCTCCACTCACGAGCGCTCTGCACTCACGAGCGCTCTCCTCTCACCAGCGCTCTCCTCTCACGAGCGCACTCCTCTCACGAGCGCACTCCTCTCACGAGCGCTCTCCTCTCACGAGCGCTCTCCTCTCACAAGCGCACTCCTCTTACGAGCGCTCTCCTCTCATGAGCGCTCTCCTCTTACGAGCGCACTCCTCTCACGAATGCTCTCCTCTCACGAGCACTCTGCACTCACGAGCGCTTTGCACTCACAAGCAGTCTCCACTCACGAGCAGTCTCCACTCACGAGCACTCGTGTCTTTCAAGCACCCTTCTATCACAAGCACTCTCCCCTCACAAGCACTGCACCACACACAAGCTCTCTCCTCTCATGAGCACTGCACCACTCACAAGCACTCTGCACTCACGAGCACTCTCCTCTCACGAGCAATCTCCTCTCACGAGCAATCTCCTCTCAGGAGCAATCACCTCTCACGTGCACTCCGCACTCACGAGCACTCTCCACTCACGAGCAACCTCCACTTATGAGCTCTCTCACAAGTACTCTGCACTCACGAACGCTCTCCTCTCACAAGTGCTGTGCACTCGAAAGTACTCTCAGGAGCATTCTCCTCGCACGAGCACTCTGCACTGAGGAGCACTCACCACTCATGAGCACTCTCCTCTCAGGAGTGCTCTGCACTCACGAGCACTCTTCTCTTAAGAGCACTCTGCACTCACAAGCGCTGCACCACTCACGAGGACTCTACACTTAACGAGCACTCCCCTTTCACGAGTGCTCCGCGCTCACGAGCACTCTCCTCTGACGGGCACCCTTCTCTCATGAGCACTCTGCACTCATGAACACTCTGCACTCACGAGCACTCTCCTCTTGCAAGCACCCTTTATCACAAGTACTCTCCTCTCACAAGCACTGCACCACTCACAAGCAACCTCCACTCACGAGCACTCACAAGCACTCCGAGCTCACAAGCACTCTCTTCTCACTAGCGCACTGCATTCATGAGCACTCTCCTCTCACGAGCACACTGCACTCAGTACTCTCCTCTCACGAGCAATCACTTCTCATGAGCAATCACCTCTCACGTGCACTCCGCGGTCACGAGCACTCTCCACTTATGAGCACTATTCACTCACGAGCACACTGCCCTCACGAGCACTCTCCTTGCACAAGCATTCTCCTTCCACGAGCGTTCCACGCTCACGAGCACTCTGCACTCACGAGTGTTCTCCACTCACAAGCACAGCACCGCTCAAAGGCACTGCACCGCTCAAGAGCACGCTGCACTCGCGAGTACTCTGCACGCACAAGCGCAGCACCACTCGCGAGCACTCTCTTCTCAGGAGCGCTCCGCCCTCAGGAGCACTCTGCACTCACGAGGATTCTCCTGTCAGGAGCACTCTCCTCTCAGGAGCACTCTGCAATCACGAGCACTCTGCACTCACGAGCATTCTCCTCAGGAGCACTCTCCTCTCATGAGCGCTCCGCGCTCACGAGCACTCTGCACTCACGAGCATTCTCCTCTCACGAGCACTGTTCCATTCACATGCACTCTCACAAGCACTGCTCGACTTACAAGGGCTCTTCCTCCACAAGCACTCTCCGCTCACAGGTGCTCTGCCCTCCCAAGCTCTGACCCACTCACAAGCTCTGCCTCTCTCCCAAGCATAGCCCACCCGCTCGTTCCCCGCTCATTCAGGGGGTCACTCACAAGCGCCGCCTGCCACTCGCCCTCCGTTTCTTCACTGCTTTTCTCACAAACGCTGCCTCACTCACTCACAAGCGCTGCCCGCCCTTTCAGGCACTGCCCAAATAGAGGCAAATGCTGAGATAGCGCCCTCGCTCGTGGAGCTGGGTCCGCTTCTGGAGACAGCCGGGCCTGGGTCAGCAGAGCGGATTTCACACACGTTGCTGCCCGTTTCGGCGGGCAGGGAGGAGCAGAGAGTCAATGCTGCGAACTGGGGCTCTGATTGGAGGGTGCAGCTGCAGCGAGCGCTGGCAGCACACGTTGTTGCGTTGCTCGCACAGCAGGGGGAGCTTCAGCTCTGCTGGCTGGAGAGTTGACACGACATCACACAGAAGCGCCAGGGATGGAAGGGAGTTCTGGAGGGCGTCTTCTGCACCCCCCTGCCCAGTCAAGGGCCACCTGGCGTACGTTCCACAGGAACGCGTCCGGGCGGGTTTGCGAGCCCCACAGGTTAGGGGGAGAACAAATGTCAGCAGCTCACCACCTCAGAAAACGATGGCCACACAAAGCTATGACTCCCTGCAACCTGGTGGTTGACACCGATGGTGCACAAAAGCCAGCTGTTCTCTTTGGTACCTCCTTTTGAGGGGTGGTCTCGGGACTAACCCTGACCACGCTTACCTGCTTCAGCCAAGGCTGGGCTGGCTGCTGTGAGGGTGACCGCCACACGGGGGCTTGGGGCTCCGTGAAGGCCGGTTCAGGTCTCAGGAGTTGCTGGGGGCTCAGGGGGGTGCTCGAGGCTGTTGAGTCGGCCTTGTCAGCCATCTTGTGGTACAGGGCCACCTGCTACAACATGGGGAGACACGGTGACCACAGGGAATGTGCTGGGGACACTGTGACCATGGCGAACGTGCTGCAGACACGGGGACATGGTGACCACAGATGTGGCTGGAACACCCTGTGTTCAGGTGGGCGAGGCCACAGAACCACATGGAAGCCATCACACACACACGTAATATGTGGGGTTTGTTCATCAAAAGGTTTAAAGGGTAATACTGCTTTAAGAAACTCTTTGTCACTTCGTACATTATGAAGGGAGGGGTTGGGTGGTCTGAGGTTGTATCCTGTTGCAGTGTTGTGAAACCTGCGTATTGAACAAATGACCATATGAGGGATGGAGGTGGGGATAGTGATCAGGCTGGTGACAGACGCTTCTGGGAACTTCTCGAAACTTCTAGAGGATGAGACACATGCACCCCACCCCCCAATCAACAGAAGGGAACCAATGGAGAAGGGCTACGTCAGTATCTGGGTGAAAGAGATAACAGGATTGGCTGAAGCCCAAACCTGAAAAGTATAAAGGACAATCTCCCAAGTACTCAGTGTGTGTCTTGGGTAGAGTGGAGACTGTGTGGTGCACCCACTGCTGTTTTGATCTGCTACCGCTTGCTCAGTTCAATAAAATTTATGTTTTGAAACGAGAGTGGCTCACTCGTTTATAACACACACACACTGCTTTTCTCCCCTTCAACAAGTGCCAGGGTTGAAGTCAGGACCAGGTAGCCCAGAGAAGCTCCACCGATGGAGAGCACTGGAATTCTGACTGTCCATAGTCCTTAGTCACCTGTTTTCATTGACCTTGCTGTGAGCAGAGGAGCTGAGGACTCTGAGCTCCAGCAGACCCTTCCAACCACAGCCAGTCTGTGATGGGTTTTGGTTTTATCTCTCTGCTTATGCAACTCGTTTATACCTGCTCAGAAACTCTTGTAGCCAGACTTGGAAGTTTTGATGTTTGCCTTGTGTAGTTTGGAGGTTGGGCAGGGGTCTCTGCCCTCTGAACTGGCAACAGCCCTCCTTGAGGTGACGCTGCTGCATGTCCTTGGCTGCAGACTGAAGGAACAGTGAGCATCTTTGTGAGGAGAGGGCACAGTGAGCTTACATGCATGTTACAGGGCTTTGTGTTGCAGATGGTGCTCTGTGTGCCTGTATAACCAGAACTGCTTAGAAGCAGCATGTTCTGCCTCCTGATTATTGGGAGGCTAACATGCTTTTGCTCGTATCAGCCCAAGGAGTCCCCACCCCCCTCCCAGTATGGCATAAAGGGAGCACTAACTCTGACTTATTATGGCACTTCTTGTTTTGCTAAAATAGTGGGTTTGGAGACAGTGGTTTTTTTGGTGCTGGTAACTCCCCATCCCAAAGAGCTTCCACGGTTCAAAAAGCTGAGCACTACCTCCAAGTGCTGTGAGAGGATGTCAGTGGGGATAATGAGGGACTTGCTGCATCTTAGAGTTGCTAACACGAGGCTGCAGTTCTGAGCTCTTGTGAAAATTGTATTGGCTACATGAGGGAAGGACTGCTCCCAGGAGGCCAAAGGTTCTCTTTAACACTTTGAGGAATCTGACCAAGGATACTGGCATGAAGAGAAAGGGGCAGCTGCCACATTTACTTCCACACTAGACACCTGTGCCAGTTACTCACCCATCCATCACTATAGCACCAAAATATGAATACAAGAAAGGCATGGCCTGAAACCTGTTTAATGTCTTGTACTTTGAGCCCAGCTCCCTAGCAGGTAATGCACATGCCCCTACCTGAGCAGCCGCTAACTGGAAATGGGAAGTATTTTTGCTGTGGATTGGGTTTGCCCTCTTGTTTTGGCACCTCAGAGCTCAGTTGAAGGCCGTTCCCATTGCAGGTGGCTGATGCTACCCAAAAGGTAAAAAAAGGGCATGAGCTTCCGAGGTCTCCAGGAAAGCACATTCTGAATCAGGACATCACTCCCTGTGCCAGGGGCTGAATGCTGCTCTGTGGTGGGGGGCATCTTTCTGCTCCTACAAGGTGCTCATTCCTGTTCTCCACCCTGCTCCTGTACAGTGAAGCTGCACTTACCTGGGGTCACAGTTTGGTTTCTCAGTTCACCTAGGCCAGAAATTGCCTATTTAATCTATCCCTCTAATCCACCTCACACACTTTCTGCATGGCAAATAATTTGTATTTAACGTGCTTAAAGTAAACACGAGAAGCCACATGCTGACATACATAGGCTGTTAATGCCTGAATTGTACTGGGGAGGCCCAAGTTTTGTCTTCAGAGGATGCTTGACAGTGCTTTCGAAAGGGAGACTGAAATGGGTGTGCTCTCTCAGCTCGAGTAGCTCGGGTAGTGGAAACAGCCTTGACTAGTATTTCATAGGCTATTGGAGCTTCAGCCAGGCAGCAAACCTAGATATGACACACAGTATGTTAAATAGGTTTCAAAACTTTATTTTGTATTCATGCATTTACTGACACAGGCAGAATCCATGTGCAGCTTGTAGAAGTAAGACAGCACTCCTCCTTGTGTCTCAGAAATAGGTCAGAGGATCGTCTCTGGTTTTGCCAGTCTGAAAACCAACAAGGCTGGGACCTTGGTTCTCTTGAGGAAGGCTCTGAAACACCTTTAAGTGGACGTAGTCGGTATCAGAATTTTGGACCTAGAAACCAGAACAGTGGGAAAGTGAGGATCATGGGTTCAAAGCAGGTTCAAACAAAAGGATGTTCTTTATATACTTGGAAGAAGATCTTTGTTCAGGAGCTTAATTTTAGGAGTATGTCCATTTTTACTTCAACAGCTTTTAACCCAATTATATAGTATTGATGGGAAGTTTAATGCCTTAGGCACCAAGAGGTTGCTACATACTTTCTGGTAGCTGCAACATGGCACTGTGTTTGTTTTGGTCTGGGTTACATCTGAGCTCTAAGTCTTCCGGTAAAATACTAGTGATGTGGAAAATTCAAAAGTATAACATAATGAATCTTGTCACAGAGCTCATCCCAGTTAATACTAAAATGAGTAACTCTTTCCTGTCACTTGCCAGATTGGGAAAGAAGAGACAAATAATCCATTTTCAGTGTCATAAATGGATTTCCTCCCAGTCCAGTAACATGTCAATCTTCATTTCTGAGCAGTTTGGTCATGAGGCTTAGCATGGACAGCAGACAAATATTTTACATTGCCTAGGTCAGCAGTAAAATGGCATGAAGGGAAGAAACGCAACTGGGCTTGACTTCTGGCTTTACTGCAGCCTTCCTGTAAATTGTTCCTCTTCATCACTCAGTACTATGCCCACAAAAGCACATCTCACAGGACCAAGGGAAGGAAAAACATCACTGAAGTAAGTACAACTCAGACTAGTCATATAATAGGTAGTCTGTCAATATAATTCATGGTGCTCACAGTGCAGAAATAACTCTTAAGAGTACTTTCAGGAAGGGCTTGGGAAAGAGGAAGGTTTGGTAGTATCTGTCCTTCCTGGGTTCTACTACATATGAGAAGTGTGGAGCAAATGCTCATAATGTCTCTCTGCGGAATTACTATCTGCCCAATCTATCTGTCAATTTAATTAATGAAGATTTGGAGCCTTGTCAAGGGATGATATCCTGCCGGGCATGTGTCTGCACACAGGTGGAGTTAAGAAACAGCAATCACATGCAAAGTCAGCTCTACCTCCAGAAAGCCAGCCTGCCACTAAGCAATGCTTTCCAGCCGTCAGTTGCAAATATGCCCAGCTGAAAGCTCCTCAAATCCTTGGGTAAGGTTTTCTAGTAGAGGATGATGCTATCAGAGGGTTCCATATTAAGCATTACCCATTTTAGCTCTGCCACAGAAAGGAGGTTTTTAAAGTACAGGAAGAACTCACAGACAGGCTGGACCTCTGCAGCACGTAACACAGAATCAGAACATCAACGCACTTGCATGAAACTTGCATCAACATGCTTGCATGAAAAACTAGTCTGCAGAGTATGGGATGCTTGCATTACATTAAAAAATTAACTGTCCACCAGAGCCTCAGACTGACTTCAAATTCATCATAATAAACACAACTGGAGGACACAGACCCAACAGGAAAGCTACTCTGCCTTGAAAGGATACAGGAGGGCAGAGTTAAGACTAAATAATTTGAGCTGATAAGACAATCCATAGTCTTTGAGATGGTCCCAACAAACTATTCACATCTGAAGCAGCACAGTGAATGTTTTACAAGTTTTCATATTCCCGTTCTACAATAGTGTCAAATATAGGAATTTTATAAGCATTGGTTAGTCACATCAGGTGGTTTCCTACTAAACTTGCTTCCCTTTCTTGCTATAAGCCACTGTGCAAGTCACCTATATTGTTTAACCACAAACCATAATTACAAGGCTCCTGTAACATATACAAACCTTAATAAAGTAGTTCATCCCAGAGACCACCTGACTCTTATATACTATGGCTTTAAAGATGCCATATGTCCTGTTTTCCCTGCTTTCAAATTGTGGTTTCACCTGTAAAAAGAAAGGGAAAAATAGTTGGCAGGTTCGTATTTCTTTCCTATCTACCACTCCAGTTTTCATCCTTTCAAACCACACCCTTAATGAACTAAACCCAGAACTCCCAACATAATTCTATTTACACTGAGACTTCCAGCCCATTTCTCTAGCATTGCCTCTAGCATTCCTTAAAATCCCCTGAGACTTAAGACTGTCTAGCTGATGCAGTTCCTAGGCTATAGAGTTCCAGAAGAAACAATGCTCTGTGCTGACAGCATTCACACTCACAGCTCAGTTAGGTGTTTATGAACAGTACCCAGTTTAAGCCCTGTGGACCTTAAAATATGCAGTTCAGATATCTACAGACTGTTGACACAGATATTTAAAAAAAAAGTGTTAATAGTTTTCCCTGAGACACACGAAGTGTAGGGCAAGATTTAGGTTCAGCACCAATTACAGTGGTACTGTCCTCTCAGAAATTAAATAGTCTGTAATTACTAGGCTGAAAGGGCAGGGGACTAGCAAGTGAGATAGGTATGAGCAGCAAGGGAAGTTTGGCCCCTGATTCTATGAGGCATCATAGAATCATAGACTGGTTTGAGTTGGAAATGACCATGAGATCATTCAGTTCTAACCCCATTCCATGAGTAGGGATGCCTCCCACTAGACCATGTCACCCAAGGCTCAGTCCATCCTGGCCTTGAACACTGCCAGGAATGGAGCATTCACCACTTCTTTGGGCTGCCTGTGCCAGCGCCTCACCACGCTCACAGTTAAGAACTTCTTCCTTGTATCTTAACTGAATTTCCCCCATTTCGGTTTGACCCCATCATGCCTCATCCTATCACTACAGTCCCCGATGAAGAGTCCCTCTCCGGCATCCCTGTAGGCCCCTTCAGATACTGGAAGCTGCTCTGAGGTCTCCATGTAGCTTCTCTTCTCCAGGCTGAACAGCCCCAATGTTCTCAGCCTGTCTCCATATGGGAGGTGCTCCAGCCCCTGATCATCCTTATGGCCTCATCTGGATTTGCTCCAACAGCTCCATGTCCTTCTTATGCTGAGGACACCAAAATTGCACACAGCGCTCCAAGTGGGGTCTCACGAAAGCAGAGTTGAGTGGCAGGATCATAACTGTTTTACTATAGTTGTTACGTCACATATCTATATGTGACACATACATAGCTGTCGTATCACATGGATGTGATCACAAATACAGAAAGGCAACTGCAGTCAACATAACCTGAAAACCAGGTCTTGTAGAAAGCGTAAACAATCCTCTGCAGGCTGAGTAACAGTCTCTACTTTGCACATGACACTCGTGCCATCAGCCTGATGCACTCCAGAAGTCAGGCAGAGGAGCGCGTCCTTGGCAGCTTCCTCAGGCAGCCCCTGGAAGGGACTGGCATCAACTCAGAGCTTCTCACCACCCTCCTGGTTCACCACAATGGAGACTGGCTTTCCCAGCACATCCCCCTCCAGAGCGGCTGCCACTCCCATGGCAATCTTTCCTAGCAGGCAGGTTCCCAGAAGCACCCAAGGAACATCCAGATTAGCTACTTCCACACAGTCAGAAATTATCATCATATTCAGGCTCCTCAATCTCTTCTGCTGAGCAGCTTCCACAGGGTTTCTGTTCCTGGGAAATGAGAGCTATACTTTCAACTCAGGAGCTCCTAACTCTAGTAAACCAGGGAAACTTCCATTTCCAACCCTCTTCCATCTGGCTGGGCTGGGAGGCTCCTAGAATGCTCTAGTTGCAAAAGTGGCAATGTTCGGTACGTATTAGTCTTCTCTCAGCACAAAACAAAACAAAAGAGAGTTCTCTATAGTTTTACAACCTCTCCCATACTACATCCCCCATTTGTTATTTATAGACAGAGCCTTCAGTATAACTAGGCAGGCAGACAGCTCTCAAATCCTCAGATGAAAAAATGCAATATTGCTAAGCTTTTACGTGACAGGTCCTTAAACCCAAGATATTCCCCAGTTTTAGGCAACAGCTCCGAACAAAGGAGACTGAATAAACAACATTGCCCAGCTCACTAAGGGTGACTACAAGGGAGACAAGGCAGAGGCTTAAGTAAATAATTATGCAATTCCAAGAGCAGATGGACCTTGGGCATCCCAAAGTCTGCAGGTGCTCTTCGCAACTTCCCTCAAAAATCATATGAGCTGCTGCTTTACCTAGCAGAGCATAAAATCCCACACAATTGCATCACGAAAGGGTGACACTGTTATCTGGCTGGAAGCAGAGCAGGATTGCCCCAACATAAGGTTTATTCCTGCAGAATATTTTCCTTACGGAATAGAGTGACAGAGCACTGGAACAGGTTGCCCAGGGAGGTTGTGGAGTCTCCTACATTGGAGATATTCAAGGCCTGCCT
>JAUCNL010057607.1:4112-15328 GCA_032353615.1 Micropsitta geelvinkiana | reverse complement strand
TATTTTGCTACTTAACTTTTACATTAAGCTTAACATAATTCTTAATAAACAATATCCCAGTTTATAGTTTCTCACAACACCCCACAGAGACCCTATTGACACCCCATAGAGACACATAGAGAACCATTGCCCCCCATTGACCTCCATTGCCCTCCATTGACCCCAATTAACGCTTCCCGCCCTCATTAACATATGGAAATGACCCCCGATTACCCGCGCCCCAGACCCCGGGGGCTCTGCGCTCTCCGCTGAGAGAGGCGCTTCCGGGCGGAAATGGCGTCATCAGAGGGGGAGGGCCGCTTCCGGTGGGGCCTTAAAGGAACCGCGGCCGCAATCACCCTCTCCATAGAGACCCATAGGGACCCATAGAGACCATAGGGACCCATAGGGACCCATAGGGATATATAGGGAAGTATGGGGAACCATAGAGACCCATAGGTTCCCATAGGGAACCATAGAGACCCATAAGGACCCATAGGAACGCATAGGGACCTATACAGAGCCAAAGAGACCTATACAGACCCACAGAGACCCATAGGAAAACATAGAGACCCATAGGGACCTATAGAGACACATAGAGACCATAAGGACCCATAGAGACCCATACAGAACCATAGAGACCCATAGGCACCCATACAGAAACATAGAGACCAATAGAGACCTATAGAGACCCATAGAGACCCAAAGGGACCCATAGAGACCCATAGGGACCCATAGAAATCCATAGAGACCCAGAGAGACCCATAGGGACCCATAGAGACAAATAGAGACCAATAGGGACACATAGGGCCCTATAGAGACCCATAGGGAGCCATACAGACCCATAGGGACCCACAGAGACGCATAGGAACCTATAGAGACCCATAGAGACACATAGAGACCCATAGAGACCCCTAGAGACCCATAGGGACCCACAGAAACACATAGAGACACATAGGGACCCAAAGATCCCCATAGGGAACCATAGATACCCATAGGGAGCTATAGAGACCCATAGAGACCATAGGGACCCATAGAGACCATAGGGACCCATAGGGACCCGTAGAGACCCATAGGGACCTAGAGAGACCCATAGAGACCATGGGGACCCATAGGAACCCATAGAGACCTATAGAGACCGTAGAGACCCACAGGGACCCGTAGAGACCCACAGGGACCCATAGAGACCCATAGAGACCTATAGGGACCATAGAGACCTCATTGATGCAAATAATTTTCTATTGCGTCATGCAAATGGTAATTTTTCAAACCACTTCCTAATAAGAAAGCACATAATAAGAAAATCATTAATATGAAAGTGGGTGCATCTTCACTTCAAATTTTCCATGTAATGTTCTACTTTAAAAGCCTCTTAAAGACGTGCACATTCTAAGAGGGAAAACCACTTAGGAGTTACAATTTGAAGCAAATCACTGGAGTCTGTACATTTATGTTAGGTGAAAGAACACAGGGGAATAGGTTATGAATCAAACTGGAGGTGAGTTGATTCTTTGTCCCAGCTGCTGGAGAAACAGCAGCTTCAGGAAAACACAGGAAATGAAGTTTGTCATTTTTAAGTGGTGGAAGTTGAGAGCAGAGAGTGAATTCAGGCATCTCAGTTAATATAAAAAGTATCCAGCACATCAAACTGTCTCCATAAGGAGCATCAGAAAACCAAGACAGCAGATAAAAGCAAATTATCTTCCAAGAGAGAAGAGAGAGACCTGAACAAACAGTGGACAAATACAAACCAAATACACACAGAAAACACAAAAAAGCAAAAACTTCTCCTATTATTTGGTTTATATGCATCAGGTTTTTATTTTCTTAGCTGTTTCTACTCATTTTATTGATTTCTTTCACAGAAAGATTGTATGACAGCTGAACTTGTCTGGTCTGTGCAAGGACAAGAGGAGAAAAAGCTGAGAGACCTGTGGAATGATAGCACCTGCCTCAGTATTACAGTACATTTCTGCATTCCTGAGGCCGTACACAGTGCTTTTTGGAAGTTTAATGATTAGGAAGCATGACATCACATAATTGATTTATGTCAAATATTAATATAAGAAAGTTTTAAGGAAGATAATCTTATTTAAAACGTGAGTTGGGGGGGGGGGGGCAGTTTCTCTTTGCACGTTACATTTGGCAACAGTGAAATACCAAGTATCCAGAAATGAAGTTTCCTTCTGAAGTTCCCACCTTGCTGCATCTGCTGATGAAAATTGTGGAAGAGGACTTCATTCACCACTGCCAAAATCCCAGACTTCAAGATATTTTTGTGGTCTGAGGAAGCTGGCCGCTCTTGAAAAGTCTGCCCTTACTTTCTACTGTTCTTTTTTCCAACTTATCTGCAGATTGCTCATTGTCTGTTTAGAACTCTGATCTTCTCCATCATAGCAAGCAGCTCTGTTAATTTATCCTCCATCATGGTCACCCTGTGTTATATTATCATGGCCACCCTTTCCCACTCCCAGTTTCCCTACTTTCTTGGTTACTTGGGATATACACAAGTGACTGAAAGTTCATGCAGACAACTATTTCTCCATAACATCAGAAAACCTTGATATTGCTCTGAAGAAGGCAAGAAATAGCAATGTACTTTGAAAAAGCAGAGAGTGCACAGAATACTACTACAGGATTAAAATGATTCTACAAAATATCAGAGTCCACTTGTTAGAAAATCCCAGCTTGTGCTAAAATAGTGCCTTTAGCCTTTGTCTTGCAGGAAAATTGGCACAGCCACATAACCAGGAAAATGCAGCCCATCGGTTATTCTCATAGAAAGTGAGCTTTAATACTGATGCTTGTTCCCCCTGAAGAGTATTTCTGGATGCTAGATGCTAATATTTTGCTTTTGTACTGACAGTTCAGAACCATGCCAGGAGAACCATGATTCTAACCAGCAAAACTGTGCACTGGGTTGTTGCAATGCATGAGCAGCTGACAGACCCATTATTAAGCCTATGTGGCCATGCAATTGGTTTGAAACAAATCAGAAGAAAGAAGATTAAAAATGAGCAGCAGAATTACTTGTGGCTGAGAAGTTCTCCAGCTCCAGCTGCTCTTTATATGGCTTGGCTTGTCACTCCCTTCACTTTTGCTGAAGAATACATCACTGAGCAAGTGGCTTTATGTAATAATAAAGGCTGTTAGCACTGATAGAGTTATTTTACTTTATAAGCTCAGGAATAACTGTGTTCAAACCTGTTTCTCTTAAAATATTGAAAGCAAACTTGAAACATCCCATACTTCTAGTTCTTTGCATGACTGTGACCTTGTTGTCAAGCCATGAAATACAAGGCAATTTAAGCTAGAAGTGGCTCCAAGAAAAAAATAAAGAGTGAAACAAGAATACATTAATTCAAGTGACACCGAGGTCAGTGCAATCTTTGGTTCACTCAGAAGTAACCAATTTAAGGTCCAAGAAAGCAATAAACTTGAGTAGCAAAAGGCAGCTCCAAGCTAGCACTGTGAAAGAGAGAAACCATTGAACTAGAATCTTTGTTTCTTCTAATTTCAAATAACACATGGTAGACAGAGAAGCTTGCAAAATTATTATTATTATTATTATTATTATTATTATTATTATTATTATTAATTTCTCACATAAATAGGTACCTTAATCTGGTGCTGTAGCATGGACCCTCACCATGTTTTTTATCCTTGTTTTTGTTCTTAAGTGGCCCAAGTGGACTTACCTTCTGATACTGAGGGGTTATATTTAATTTACATAGATCATAAGTTCAAGTCTGAAGCTCATTGAAAACAGCCGAAAATCAGAAACCTGTCAGCTTGCATTTAGTTCTGTTCCCTGCAGGTTCATTTCCTTAGCTGGAGAGAACTCGCCCTCCTGGTATGGTACCTCTATGAACAGAAAGAAAAGGAGGAAAGAATTCCTGTGGCTTGGGTCAGTAAATAAAACAGAAGGTCTTTCTGGTGATTGTGATTTCTGTGCTTAACAATGTACTGTCCATCCTTGCTACTGCAGCACTTGGTTAAGTCTTAAATAAACTGAACCCTGTTTCTCAAGGGTATAAATAAATACTTTCACTTAGTTAAATGACTGTGAAGATAGCAGAATTCACAGAACATTTTGGAATGTAACCAATACATGTGGGAATATGGCTGCAGCAGGTCTAACCAGGTACTGTAACCAGATTATGGATTTCAAGCTGCCACACAGTTATTTCTGGCTGTACTTTTGTATAATATGTACACCTGTAGCTTTCTCTTACATAGGTGGAAGCATCCAGAAACTCCTTTGAGCACGTCAGAGAATAGCAAAAAACTATGGACATCAGTGTGAAACAGTGCCATAAATATTATCATGTTGGATCCCTGGAACTGAACCTGTGTCACTGTGCAAAGTTCACTTGCATTCTTTCAACTGACTGTTTCTTACGAATGACATACAAGCAGGACAAGACCACCACACTGAACAAAATGTGTGTCCAAGCTCATTTTGCAAAAATAGACGTGAACTGTTTGAAGAAATTGAGAACAAGAAACAAAGGGATTCTCAGGAAATTTTTAAATGCAACAGCTGAGGTTGTACACATACAATGGAATTTCTTTACGAACAGGTATTTGTACCTGTATGCTCCTTCATACAAGGTGGCTCAAGTAGAAAATGCAGTTACTTGAAGGTATTCTGTGTCTAGAAGTACCTTTGGAAAGAGAAATACTAATAATGGAACTCTTATGGACTTTTTGAGTCTGAGAGAGCTTCAGCAAGCTATCAAACATTACAAAACTTCAGTGTTCATGGAAAAGAGACATTATAATATTCATATGCTTGTGGCACAATATGCTTGTGGCACAATAGCAGCTGTAAATCCCACAGCCTCATTTTATCAGGGACAGTGACATGAAAGTTTGGCTCAAAGGAATTAAACCCCATCATTTTCAATCTAGGTGTTTATATTTAGCCTCCTTAATCCATCTTTAAACACTTAAAAAGCAATAACCTGATTTTTAAGTTGCTGAGACTCTGCATCTCCCACTGACTTTGGCAGGGTTTTGATGGGCCAGACACTTCAAAAACAAATTTGACAAGGGTGCTCAGGTGTTGATCTCATTTTAGAAGTGTTTACGAAACTCGTATTTGTTGATCTTTAGGTAACTGAACCAATGTAAGGAGAGAAAACCCAGATTCCACTGAGACAAGGCTTGTATTTCACTGTTGTAGTCACCCAGTACCCTGCCAATGAATTAACAGTTAATAGGCCAGAGATTATCATACAGTGCAAACTTTGTAAAGACAAACATTTTATTCTTTGGAAAAGAAGTGATGAAAAATGAAACTACCTTTCTTAGCACAGGGAATAAAAAAAATCACCTACATAAAAAAATATTGAAAGCAAACCAAACAAAGGATACACTATGCTGGGGGACAGAAATCCATGTATGTTCTGCAAAACCGCTTAGATAATAGACAATTTCAACAATTGATCCTTTGTTTTCAAAGCAAGAAAAATCAACTTGGATTTACATTTTTTGAATGGGTTGGTTTTATCTGAGAGCAGGGGCAGTGACAGTCACTCAGAATATGAGACCTTTAAAGGTCTTGTTCTTGTTCATATTAGCCGACAGGTTTTAGTCATAGGTAAGATTTGTAACCAAGAGTACAGCATAAGTAATAAAGTGCAAAGTAATCCTTATGCAAAATACACATGTATATGCTTAACTCTAAAACTATGTGTAGCTTTGCTTAAACACTTTGCTAGGTTAGATCTTACTTTAAATGTAAGTATGCTCAATGGCACCAACACTTCTCAGGAGGAAGACAAGAAAACAAAAGATATAAAGTCTCTTTCAGAGACTGTTTCATCATTCATCTTCTCAGTAAAGCATCGTGACAATATAGAAGGCTCTTACTCTACTGCCATGGTTCAAAGGGGCTGCCATGTGTACTTGCTCTAGCTACTCACAGTTTTATGGCTACACTTTGAACCATACACAGTTTTTGAGCTTTGCTCTTTTCAATTCCTTCAGTATTAAGCAGCCGTGAGCAGAAATCTCTTTCACACTAACACAAATCTAGCTGCATGCACAACACAGAAATGAATCGGGCACCACCACACTGGATGAAAATTGCTCATATAAGAGAATAGGGGGACCTTAGGAGCCTATTCGCCATGTTCAAAATCATGCTTACCAAACATGCTGCATCAGAGGGGTCAAAACCTTGGCAGAGTAAGGTGTCAAAACTTTGGCAGAGTAAGGAGCAGCACTAATCCTGTCCTGTTGCACTTGTATGTCCAAAATTTGTGATTTTGGCAGGTGTAATTCCACCAATAAAAGTCTTATGTACCTTGTGCACTAAAACCCTGTTGCTCTTATATGTCATTATCTCGTGCTTCTCCTTAAAGATGTAATTTTGTTTCCCAGTCTTAATGGCTTATAGCACAGCTGGCGAAAAAGCCAACCTATACTGAGGCAAAACATGTTGCTGCTTAGAAAAAAGATTAAATAAAAGTATTTTTGAGTTGTTCTTACACAGACCTATACATTTTGGTCTTTCCTGGGACTGAAGAAAGGAAAATTATCTACTTGTGCTTAAGCTGAATTTCTCCTCACCTCACAGTCCCAGCTGTTTTCTGGAAGTGCTGCAGCTCACTGAAAGAAGCTGCGGAGGCAACAGGCTCACAAAATTTGTTTACTGTGGATCTCCTTTTGAAGAGCGATTACAACATCATCATTCTGCATATCCGGAGCATGGATTTCTTATCTCCCTGAAGGAGAACAATCACATATTTGATAAGTTCAAACAAAACCACACACAATTACAGGAAGTGAAATGTTTGCTGAAAGAGGACAGTTTATACAAACCCCACTTTTATAACCTCATACATGTATTTATTTCATGGCAGCTTTCAAGAGCAAGGCTCAGTAACTCTGCAGTATCTGGTTCACAGTGGCACATGAAATATTTTCCATTTGAAAAACTGAACTATTCAGATTGAACAACGACCCTATGTCCTATCCACACAGCATCCCTTGGAGCCAACACTTTCACAGTGAGCATAGGAGATGGGGAAGGTAATGTAAGGATCCTGGCCAGATTTCCTACTGGGAAATAGCTCTGACATGCTGCCTTCAGAGGTGCTCCCCACACCTTCTGACATCTTATTGTGTAAAGATAGTCTTATGTATACAAGTGTTTTGGATCATTTATGATTAAAGACTTATACAACTGTATAAGAGCATAGATGTACATCATTATCAATATGCTACTTTAGATAAATAGCTCAGAAACAAGTTCTGTAGATAAAAGCTCCCATGAAGGCAATGGCAATGAGGCGCTGGCACAGGCTGCCCAGAGAAGCTGTGGCTGCCCTGTCCCTGGCAGTGTTCAAGGCCAAGATGGACAGGGCTTGGAGCAACCTGGTCTAGTGGAAGGTGTCCCTGCCCACAGCAGGGGTTGGAACTGGATGAGCTTTAAGGTCCCTTCCAACCCAATTCAACGATTCTGTGATTTAGATTAAAGCTTTCAATCCTGTAAATGCTACTCTCTTAAAACTATACCTACATGTAGTTCACCATGGTAAATATGTGCCTATTTTTCTGCATGTGCAAAAGCATTTAAAAGTTTGTCGATTAATGTTTCTGTAAATAGAAATAGGAATTGCCACCTTCCTGCCTGGAATACTGAAGGCATTCATCACCATTAGTGTAGCATTCACAGTAGTAACCGGTTTATTACCTCAGTATTGCACCATATGGAAAAAAAAGATTTTTAAGGGCTATTGTCCTTGCCCCTAAAGATTCGTGCTCCCATGAAAAATGGCTATACATGTTCACAGAAGCAAGGCCAAAGAAAGACTTGTTTAGAAGCAAATTATTTCTCTGGCTGGAAAACTTCCATTTCTCTTCTTGATATAATGCACAAGCGACAGCTATGTAAATGTAACGCTGGGGTTCAGTCCCGATCCTACTGAGATAAAAGGCAAAATAGCCTTTGACTTGCAGACATGTCAGTTATTTTCCTGAACTCATGGTAAGAGTCAAAAACTGAAGATATATGTTGCAGTTTAATGCAAGCGTATTAATTTTCTCCAGTCATGTACAACTACCTGAAACAGAGACACCTTTCTTCACTAATTTATGCAGGGAAAACAGTGCACAGAAAAATATCTTCCTTCCTACATACTTCTACTGATTCTTGCCCCTCAGCATATACAGATCCAAATAGTATTTTCACTTCCAAGTTTTCCAAGTTAATGATCTATTCTCGGTTTCCTGTAAATATGGAAGATACTGCTGCCATTCCCACAAAGGATAAGAATTTCTCTTCAGCTGCCTTTTATTACACAAGATTTTGCCATCTCCCCTTTGCAGGAAAACAGAACATCACCTTCTGCAAGGCCTAATTGCATAGAGCGTGGAAGAGAACTCAACCCAGTAAGCTCACCCAGAAATCACATTTGCCCTTTTTCTCTTTCCTTAGACAAGGTTTCCATCAATGGGAGCTTTGGCATTGAGAGGCTGTTAGAATAAATGGGCAGAAGTGTCATCTGGTTAACACTCTCAAGCAAACGCAAAAGCAGAGTCACAGACATGAAAGAGATCACAGATACCCCACTATTTATGATGTGATTGTAAAGTGTGCTACAATCTTCAGGCAATCCATGTTAATTACCCTCAGCAGATCTCTGATGTTATAAAAGTAATTGCTAAGATCTTTTCTCTATTGCTGATAACTGTATCTGTTGCAGTTTGGTTGGTTTGTTTTAAATAGCATTCTTACAAGCAACAGGAATGCTTGATAATATAATTCTGTAGAGGTTCTTTTTTAAGTTTAAATCACTGGAACATATCCAACAGGCCCTTAGCTCTGTTCATCAAAAGACAACAGTAATCTTGCCTGGGCAAAAGTCCACAAATGTATGCATTAGGTTATGTATGCATTAGGTTTGATTCTGTGCTACCAGCAGCATGGAAAGGTCTTTTCCTCTAAGTGTCCAGAAGAACAAGAACAAGCATATAATCTACCATCAATAGCACTCTAAGCCTATAAAGTATATACATAAAATTCACAGGCACGGCTTTGGTGCTTGTAAGCAAGCTCCCAGCTACAGGGGTGAGGAGCAGACCTGTAAGAGTGGGGATAACCACTTGAGAGATCCTGTATTCCAGACAGGCAGAGGTTTATATATGACTCTCAGAATTAGTAAGCTACCCCAGAAGCAGATCCTATTGCCCCTGCAGGTTATCTAGTTTGGGAGAGTTTAGAGTCTGTCTGACTCAGGTGTAAAGACTTGTTTCCTAATAGAATGAGAGAACACCTGAACCTATGCAAAAAATACACAAAATAATCTTATTGCACTTTTCACAAAGCACTGGAAAAAATGGGTTTATCAGCATCACTATTGTGCAAATAAAGAATGGGTCAGGAAGAGTGAAAACAGAGGCTGTGGAAAGCAAGAGTTATTTAGAAAATAAAATGAACTCTCAGTTTTAAGGTAAAACTTCCCTATTATTCCCTGGCACCCACCACCTATCCAGTAGTCCTGCAGCTAAAATGGATTGCCTTTCTAGTATTGCTGGGTTTGGGACAAGGGATTTTGTGAATACTCTGGACAACTTGGGAAAGAGACCCTTTTTTTCATTCACTGACAGTTCTGATGTCCTCATATTCTACTTGCACATGTTTCAGAAGTAATAATAGAAACAGACCTCCTCCAAAAAAAACCCACAAGTGTTGACGTGGAGCTTGTTGTTATATCCTAGTTAGACCCCAATAGTGGCACAGAAGGACTTTTATTTAGTATTTCTCATTGAAGAACAAGAGGAAGCACATCAACTTTATGTTACAGGCAGGAACAAATGTCACTGACTTATCTGGAGTTTAAGACTAGACGGCAAAATCACGCGAAGTACAGAACCATTGGTTGGAAAGGAGCAGGTGTCTTAAGATCTTTGTCATAGACAGAGCTCCACAGATTTAAGTCAAATACAGAACCAATCTCTACACAATCTGCTGAAATAAGAGGAGTTTGTGGCAGCTCAGACAGTTCCAAGAATATTTACATGACCCAGTTTCAAACAAAACGATTTACGGAAATAAAGCAAATACAACGTATTTCCAGTACTGTCAGACAGAACCACATCCAAGAGACAGGACTCCCCAAACCTTCCCACATGATCTTGCTCCACAAGCAGTTCAGCTAACCAGAAAAGGACATCACATTCTTCTTTGCACAAGCAATTAAACTGCATTAATCTAAGGAGAGCAGATTGCATTTAAACAATGAAGTCAGCTAATAAATCTTACAGTTGTCTAACTCTTCTAGGACTGCAGCCTCAGCCCGTGCCTCTAACTAAACGAGGATGTTCATCATGAACTCCTGAGATCAGAGCAAATAACAGTCCTTCTAGCAAGTGATTCCACTGATTTTAGTCATGTTACTTTTAGCTTACTTCAACATGAGTGGAGTACCCATCCCATAGACTATACAGAACCATCAACATGAACAGCACTTTGCCTATGGACTTTAGAACATGTGCTGGCCCCTGGCCACAACCACAAGAAAAAAGAGTTTCAGAAGCAGCTTCTCCTCTTCTGTCACTCAATGCAAGTAGGAAGGAAACTGCTTTAACATATACATTTAAACCAACTTAGTTGCATTAATTAGTTCTGTAACACTCACTTTAGTTCCTGTTGTTATTCCTTTTTAGAAGAGGATTGGCTGTAACTAACTGCATGTTTTAACTGAATAAATCCATATGAACACTTGCTCCTGTACTTTTTGTTTGTTAAGATCTGAGCCTTCAGTATGGGGCTGCAGCAACCCCAGAATTCCTAGGAAAACTGTGAGTCATCCCATCATGACTCATAGGACAGCTCTCTGGCTGGGTATTACTGCCATCTAGTTTTCAATTTCTATTATTATTACTTTGATTTTTGCATTCTCTGCGCCAAAAAAGCACTGGCATAAACCCTGACGATTTTCCTTCTAGTCGCGTATTATACATATCCTGTGGTGCATTTAAACATGCCAGACTCTAATGATAAACTCTTACTGAACAAATCTATGCATCTAGATCGAATCCTCATAACACATTGAGGAGACATAATTACCAGTCCCAAATATAAACATGCTGTGAAAAGCCAACTCCTGTTTGCTGTGTAGGGTCAAAAGAAGACTCGCGTTGGCAGCACCATGGAATTTTGTAGATCTACAGTTGATCTTTGCTGATGCTGAACCTAAGAACTTTCACAGAATCACAGAATC
>JAUCNL010056258.1:0-20807 GCA_032353615.1 Micropsitta geelvinkiana | reverse complement strand
AAACTTAAACCAGAGTTAAACACATAGGTCTCCGTTCAAAACTTTTAACGTAACATAAAGTGATGTTTAACAGTACAGAGTCGTATATCCTCCTAAATGAGCCACTCCTGGAGGGACTGGGAGGAGAACTGGAAAAAGGTAAAAGCCCTTGGCTTGAGATAAGAAGGCTTTGTTAATTGAAAGAAAGTAAAACAATGATAATGATAATGAAAAGGGAGATAGCAAAAAGAGAGGGAGAACTAACCCCCCACCCAAAAAAACCCAAAGTGATGCCCGATACAATTGCTCAACATCTGCTGGCCGATGCCCAGCCCTGAGCAGTGACCAGCCACTTCTGGCTCGCTCCACCCATTTCTGTGCTGAGCAAAGTGTTCTGCAGTATGTTCCTGATACCTGTTCTTGTTTCTTTACCTGGATAATTTTTTTCTCCAGTGCTAGTCTGCAGCTGTGTCCTCAATAGCTTGCCATTTCCAGATTGTCTATTGTCACTCGGTAGCGGCAAACAGGAGATGAGCCTACCTGCTTTTTCCCATCTGTTGGAACACTAATGAGGGCTTTCTTTCCTTTCTAATTTCCTTTCCATTCTGAAGCCTGTAGGAACTCAATTATCTGTGAGAATTTTGCTGGCCCCTGCTCTGTGTCAGGTTGGGATAAAATAAAAGAGTTCTTAAGCTAAACCCAATAAAACAAGCAATGCACTCATGTGAGTTTCATTGCCCTAAACTCAGGGCTGCACAGATCACTGGTCTGGCAACGCTTCACTTGATACAGCTGCGCAAGTCCTCAACCAGAGATTTTAGTCTTGTGCAAACTTTTCCTCCTGCCAGGTATAAATTTGCATAATGTAATGGCACAAAACCCAGATCCTTCCCATAATCAATGAGTGATACAGCTGCACACGGTAAGAAGACGGATAGCATGGATGCAGATGCTGCCCTAATAACGCATCCTCCATGACTGCACTGTTATTTTATAAGTCTTTCAAGTTAATGTTATATAAAAAGATGGGTTTGCGTGGTTGCTTCTTTTACTTAATCTTCAGGAAGGTTCTCGGCCCTGAGATTTGCCTAAACTCTGATCCATGCTGTTCTGAAAAGAAGCTGTTCCAGTGTTAACTAGACCTTTATTCGTCCTTTGTCATACGTTAACTTCGGTAATGTTCCAATTTTGTGACTGCAGTATAGTTCTCTGGGGAGTAATTTGTCCCAGCGAGACCGTCTGAAAACAGGTACTTCATGCTCGTTCTCCCTCAGTAATTCAGCTATTACTTCAGTAATTATTGCTGTTTTATTTCAAGTTTTATATATACCTCCCTGTACGTACCTGGGTGTAACCTAAAGGTATTCCAAAAGTTTTGTCCCCTTTCTTGTTGCAGCTTTCTCCACATATGCCCTTGATTATTAACATAGTAAAATAGTGAAACTAGAGCTGTACAACTGAAGGGCTCGTTTCCATTTCTTGCCCAGGTTAGAGTATGTGCCTAGGACCACTCCGGATCAGGCCATATGCTTATCTGCAGATAAATCTCTAAACTGAACTGCAGTTCCTATCGAATTGCGTGCAGCTATTCTGTTGTTTTACATTGATGAGTTTGGGGGTTTTGTTGGGGTTTTTCTTTCGTGATTTTGTTTGTTTGTTGCTTTTTTTTTTTTGGGGGGGGGTGTTTTGGTGTTTTGTCCTTTTTGTTTGAAGGTTTCTTCTTTGGGGGGGGTGTTTTGGGGTTGGTTTGGTTGGGTTGGGTTTTTTTATTTGTTGGTTGTTGTTTTACTTTTAAATCTTCACCTTAAATCTCTCTCAATATCAACTTTGAATCTGAAGTTCAAGGTAGGTTATTGCTGGCATGTTTCATCAACGATGAACTTTCTGTAATCAGCGCTTGGAAGTGAAAGCACAAAACACAGCAGTTTTAAATACAGTGTCTTGGGGAAAACAGAAAATAACTGATGGTTGAGGGTCTGTACCAGCTGCTTTCTGGAGTCCGGGGAGCTATAGGATTTGCTGACACTTCTGTACTTGGATGGTTTTGTCATTTAATTCCCTGTTCAAGACCATAAATACTTGTAACTGATAGAGATGTTATTCTCTGCTTCCACTCAGTTTGCTCCTAAAGGAAGAGCTACTCAATGCTGGAAATTGTCCTTTGCACTCTGTCTCTCCGTGGCTTGGCAGCTGTGACAAGTTCTCTCACCTCTTTCAACTGCCTAGCACTCAAGTCTGTGCTTGGAAACCGTGGCACTTTACAGAAGAGCGGCAACTAGAGTTACAGGGCTGGATGATTTCAACACAGGGGAGCTGATGGGAAGGCTAAGCTGCCTGCCCTTGCCTCTAAAGCACCACGGTATCAAGTCTTTCTCTGAAAACTGCTGCTTTGGCGAAAGCTCTCCCAAACAGAGCTTGTCCAGATAAGTTCTCCCTTCATCTCTCCCCCAAAATCGGGAACACCTCTCCCTGCCTTGAGATGTAACTGCTGCTGAGCAGCGTGGCTAGCTCAGACCAGTAGTAGGGCAAGCATCTTGCTGGCAGCCTGTGGAAGCAATGGACTGCCTGCTTTGCACAGGCTTCACAAGATGACCGTCAGGTAGGTCTGTCCAGACCAGGCCCCTCCGCCTTGCCAAAGCATACCAGGCAATATCCCAGCAGTGTTGGTCCCTCAGCCGGCCTCAGCATCAATCCCATCAATCCCATGCTTCCTCCCAGCAGAGCAACTTCTTGCACAATTTCAGAATTGTCTTCTAGCCCACCCTATTTATTACTGCAAATGCTTTGTCCCATACTTTTGGCTGATGCTTTGTGTTTGGTGTGAGCAACGTAATAGCCCTGTAGCCAGTTGTACACTGCTGCCAGTGCAGGGGGCGGAAGATTATTTTCCCGTCTCAGTGCAGGGGCAAAATGATTCCTTTCTGATGTTGTCAGAAATCCTGTCTAGAAATATCCCCCATTTTATTATGTGAAATATCACAGTCCCAAGTGTGATTGGTATGACCCATGGTTTAGAAACCGTTACAGATTTTGAAACCCCCTCAAGTTTCTCCCCAGATGAGGCAGTTCCTGCGCTTCTCATCAGTCTGCCTCTTTGTACAGATTTCCATCTTAGGTAGTTTTTAATAAGTTGTTTCTTCTCTTCTTGGGTCAGAGACTATCACTTCTGCAAGTGCTTGGAACAGCAACTCTTTGGCTCTTTTGGTGAGGGTAGTGTAACACCGAAGCTCTTGTGCAGTGGCATAGTCTACATGGAACCAAGAACGATGCAACCTGGGGAGAGTGATTCTGTTTTAATGCTCTTCTTGCTGACAGCTAATTCCCTGGATACTCTTTGAAATAGTTCCTTTTCTATAAAAGCAACACTGTTATTGCCAGTCACAGACTTCTGGATGTGTCTTGCTTGGAGGGAACTTTTAGTAGCAATACATTATGTAAACATGTGCATGCCTGTGCATAGAAATATGTGAATTTATGGTATGAGTACTGCTTTCCTTTTTAAGCACTCACAAACGGGACTATGAAAAGTTAAAGGCAGCTACAGTGAAGCTGTTGATCCACTAATGCAAAATTACTCAATATATGTCTAACCAGCTTGATCCATTCTATCAATACCAAGATGAAAGGACAGGTTCTGCTCTTCTAGCAACTAGGCTTGCAAATGCATTCTGAAAATTCTGTCATGCTGAATTACATGGCTGTTATCATTTGCAGATCTTTTTTGAAAGCAGCCCCAGGTTACATGCATATTGGATCACAGTGCATCAAAGAGATTAAAATAGGTGTGTTATAACGACTTTTTCTTATTCTACTTGCAAAAAAAATGGCATTAAAAAGACCCTTCAGAGAAAACTCAAAAGGGCTTAGAGGAACCAAACTGGAAGCAGCAGCTCATAGGAAAATGCAGAATGGCTGACAGATTCCTGACAATATACACTGGTGCTTTGTTGCCTGCTTTAATGCGTTTTATATCCTTATGAAGAAACATAAAGTTGAGCATTAACGTGTGAGAATAGAAACTACTTACGTATTATCAGCTCATTTTACAGTCTTGTGAAATTCTAAAGAAAATAGCAGTTACTTTCAGATGCTAATTTTCTTAGGTACTGCTTTGCTTGACAGACTTGGTGTGAATTTGTAGGTGACTGAATACCTTTCGGAGTGCAACACTTGATGTTATTCAGCAATTTTAGAGTAAGGTAGGGCATCTTTTTTTAGAATTCCTTTACCTTGAGGTCTGAAAATTTGCAAGTTGCATTTGGTTCCGTTCTCATTACCAATAAAAAGCTCACAACATGAAATTGTGTAGAAATTCTATGTTGCTTTCTGTAAAAGCATTTCAAAGAGCTGCCTGTGCGCAGAAGGATCAAAACCAATTAGAAGATCATAGCAGTAGCATTTAAAATGTTACAGAAGAGGAGTAAGTTCAGGAGGAGAGGAGGAAGGTGTGTGGTTTTGAGAATCGCATATACCTATATGTCTGCATCGTACCCTTGTTGACTGAGAGAGAATCCAAGCCCTGAGAAAGGATCTTGCACTTCACACCAATAATCCACTTATTGAAAACTGACATGTTATCTGATGCTGATTCTAGGAGCCTTGGAAGTACAATGTTTGATGGAAAAGTGTAGAATACTGAATAACTCCAAAGTAAATGAAAGCATGAAACATTGTGAACTGTATCAGCTATAACCCAAAAGAGATTATCTGTGATTCAGGATGTTCTCTAGACAGTCTAAAAGGTACTGGTTTTGGAGACTTTGTGATTGATAATCCGATTTTACTGAGCTGTAGTTGATCAGTAGTTATTTTTCAAGCACGTGTACCTCCAGATGATCTGAATATTTTTTAGAACATTGTAAGGAATCAAATGTGTTAGTCTGTTTTACTGGTGTCATCAAACTACTAGGACAAAGGAAAGTATTAGAAGGAAATAGAATGTAGGTATGATGCTAGAAGGTGGGGACAGGAAGTTCACTTGGGGGAAGACTGCAAATATTCACCACATCTTGACAGAGAAGGAATATTCATTCAGATTTAACACTAAAACTGAAACAGAGTTGGGAAAGCATGTGCAGTCTGTTGGTTTGATCTTAATAACCTGTCCCTCATGGTGCGTGGGGCGGTAAGAGACACTGCCCTTGTCCCTCCCAGCAAGAGCCATAGGGGAAGGAGGAGTTCCCAACCCAGTTTCACTGAGAAGCACATCTGGGGAAAGCATTCTACATCTGTTTGTGCATCAGCACAGTAACATGTTCTTGGGGGGCTGGGGAAAGGGGAATGTGGCTTTGGCTCTACCCTGTAATGTTGCTGACTTTACCATAGGGTGTTTTCTGATCCTTCTCACCCCTGCTGTGCTTTCTGTTTACAGTAATGTGCTTTGCAACTCGAGACATAGCTGTGTTTTTTACTATGCTCCTTCATGTGTATGGTTCTGAGTACATCCTCAAGATTGCAAGCTCATTCTTTTAATTAAAATGGCATTCAGATTGCATTTGAAGATCAAGCACTTTATTGCACTGGTAGTGATTAATCCTGAAGAATGCCCAGTACCACTGAATCCATTGATTTGGGAGCACTGACTGGAGATGAAACATATTGACCAGTCAGCTTTCTTCAAGGATGTATGATCTTAACAGTGGTCTGTGCTTCTCACATCTATGACTGTAGATGATACCACAGCAAAGGGAAAACATACCATTTGAATGTTTTCCTTCAGCCTGCCATTATATTATGAGCCTACAGATGGTAATTCTGGACCCATCTCACAGGGGCTGTATTCATGGCAGCTACCTGAGAAAATTACCCTTTCCCAGGGAAATGGCCTGCCTATAGGTGCAATTGGCTCTGGGCTTTGTGCCTTGTCTTCAGCTTTGGGATGGAGTCAAAGCAGTGGGATTTACAGAGGAACAACTCCATTTTTCTTTATCAGGCAATATTTGAACATGCTATGTGAATTACTTTGCAACTGCAAGCCAAGAGTAAACAAAATAGATCAATATTTTATTTTACTTCCTTATTTCTCAGTTAATGTATTAGCATTGAGGTGGGGGAGTTACTGGTTACTACTGGCTCTGTCTCGTTCTGTCTGAGCTTCTAAAAGATTTTATATTCATTACCTTTAAGTGGTGTCTTAGAAATTTTGTATCTGTAATTTGGACTCTGGCCAGAGTGAGAAATAAAATTTAAATAAATTTAAAGCGCTTGTTAGTCTTGAATAAGAAACTTTCAGCTAAATTCATAAGAGCTTCTGTGTGTAGATTAAAGTGACAAGAGTCATTAGCAAATGGTGGACCACAGCTGGAGCTTTATTAAGTTTTACCATCCACCAAAGTAACGTACCTTTTCCTCACAGATAAGTCCTTAAAATGAAGTTGTTTCCTTGTTTTGCAGACATTTTTAATTATGAGATTTTATTCCTCTTCTGTCAATTCCTTGCAAGCTCATGACACTTGAACCTTTCGATCCTCTGCTTGGTTCTGCTGAGTTCTAGTCCAAATAATCTGTCTGCAGATGATTATGGTGTCTTAATTAAAGAATTTTCCTTTCATGTGAGGAATAAGGATCAGATGAATTAATGAAAGCTAAATATCTTTTTTATGCTAATAATTTTCAAAATAAATGGCAAAGGAAGAGCATGTGTCAGCAGTTCAGTATCATCAGTGCAGTGCGTCAATAACTTCTGAAGATCTTTTGGCTCTTTCATTTCATATTTCGTTGGGCTTCATAATTCTAATTGTAGCTTCTTTGAAATAAATACATTGGTGAATTCCAATACCGGACTTTAGCATTTGGAGTGTAATATATTGCAAAAATCCTATGGCAGCACAAGAGCTAAGTTTGTACTCCAGTAATTTCACCTCTTGCCGTCTGATTTGACACAGCAACCAGCACTTAGCTGAACCAAAAGGTTGCTGACTAAAAAAATCTGAATATTGCTGTCTTGCCTCACACGTGTGACTTATCTCCAGTTCTCTCAAACTAGCGCTAGTATTGTGGGGACACAAATAAAAGGAGAAGTAGTAAACATCCCTCTGCAGTGTACAGAAATGGCTTTCCTGGTGCAATGCCAGTCTGCCGTGGGAGCAGTAGGACCAGCACAACCACTGCTGGTTGCAGAGATGGGCTTCATCTCCTTCCTGCAGCCAGGGACTGGAATTATGAGTAACTTTTAAGGAAGTTCAGTCCGGTTGTTAGTCAGACGACAAATCCCCTCTGCGTTACAAGAATAGCTGATTGAGAAGCCATGTGCAGCTCAAGAGCCAGAGTCTGGCCTTCCTGGCTATAGCATCTCATCTATGCTGTTCTGTCGTACACAGTCAGAGCACTGGTTCAGTGTGTGATTCTAAGGAAGTTACATCACTTATGATTAAGTTCTTCTACTGATCAAATGATAATGGCTGCGTCTGTGTAAAAGAAGAACAAGTAATATGTGGGAAATACAATTATTTCAATATAACAACTGATAGCAAATGCTACTCTTCATGTTTATTATAGAAACCAAATTTTATTCAGAGTTTCCAAGCAAAAGTTTTGGAACCCTAACTTCTTAGAATTGAAATATTCTGTCTTTGTTTGGGTATCTTTCCTGTAGTCCACTCCTCGGGGTTATGCCTGAGCGCCCTGGGTTCAGCTGTAACAGTTATCTTTCTCCTTTATGGCAGCTGGTGCAGTAGCTTTCCATCCTGAAACCATTATTTTCGTTGTGGATTTTTTTCAACACTTAATTTCAAAATGCAACTAGAATGCTCGCTCTGTTTAAGATGGCTGATCTTGGGAATGTTGTTACAATAGGCAGGTGAACTGTTTAAATAGTTCCAAAACCTGCAGGGAAAACCAGCCACATGTCTATTTTAGTCTTAGCATTAGACTGTGTCTGTCTTCCTACTCTTGTAAGAATTCTGAAAACATTGGGAAGCACTTGCCATAATTGTATTTTTGATATATTGTTGGATTTTTTTTTTTTCATATAAATGGATGTGATTGTTTTCTATTAAGAGCAGAATAATTAGGAAAAGAAAAGCAGGTGCTGGAGCTGTGCTTAATGCCTAAAGAGTTACCTGTTTGTCAGCAAAGTGGAGGATCTTTGGTTCAATGCTGATCATGCCTGACAGTAAAGATCTGCTCTGATAAATGATTAAGTATGCTGAAATAGACATTGCTTACAGCATCTGTAGTTGAGTAGTATTTTTTAGGGCAGTACATCAAGGGATTAAAGTAAAAGAATGGAGTATCTATCGTACGTTAATAACTCTTTAGAGATAGTCTTTAATTCCTATTGCATTCAGGAAAACAACAATGCTCTGATTTTTTTTATCTTCATTCTTCTTATGACTTTTGCTTTGGTTTTATGCAACTGAGTTACACATCCTTTGGAATAAATTCCAAAAGGCTGGTTAGCAGAAAAATAAAAGTAAGCCTGAACTCTTCACTCTTCATAGTATTAAATTAGGGACAAATTACTGGGTTGCTTTTGGGGGTTGTTTTTTTTTCTTCCTATGTGAATACTATTTGTAGTAGACTTCAGTAAAACCAATTGCACAGTGGAAGCGTGAAAACTTTGATTAAGAATTAGTCTTTTGTAGTTCAGATGGCATGAAGCTATAACTTATTACTGGAATAACTAGTTCAATCTGATTTTCAGAATGGTAATGGTTTTCCTCTCAACCAAGATAAAATCTCAGTAGATTGACAGAGAGAGGTACTGTAGGTTTTATGCTTTTCTTTCTGGAAGAGCAAGGCTAGGTGACCCAGGTCTTGCCTCTCTCATGAACATCACATGGCAGAAAAATGCTTCAATGTCAGAAAATAAACTATTCAAACAAAAAATTATATTCCCCTAAATGTGGTTCACAAACACTCTATGAAAGTATCGCATATGGAGGAAATGAATGTCAGGGTTAAAAACCTGAATGACCAAGTCATCTGCTGTCAGCCTATTGATGCTTATATCTTCTATGCTGCCCTTTTTCAATCATACTTCAGTAATGACATTATCTGCACAGTGTGAAGAGTCAAAAATGGAGCACTTGCTGAGTACTGTTTATGAAAGAGCAGTACAAGGCAGTTGAAATCATATTTTCAAGGGCTTTTAACTTTGCCTGAACAACAAGCCTTCTCTTTTTTTTTTCTTTTTTTTTTTTCTCTGCTTTCTCTTTTCAATTCTATTTTAAATGTTGCAACTGATACCCAATGCTCTGGAGTCATGAAATAAAACAACAGAGAGAAATCGTGGGCTTTATCTACAGAGATTCTGAGGTTTCACTGAAGCTGGATGAGCTGAGGAAGAGACTTTAGGCCTTTAGATCAACATGGTCCAGACTAGTCTTAAGGTATTTTTGAGCAATTTGTCAAAATCCTAATGTTAGTTAGAAAAGCTACAGAAACATTGTTCTGACAAATGGTGCTTGTTACAGAACCTCATATTCTCAGTTTCAGAATGCCAGTTTCTCTTTCTGGTCAGTCTTAATGAAGTCTTAAATAAAAATCCCATGTTAACAATACATATGAAAGCCAATTCCTAGACTGAATCCAACTTTTTCTTTTTTTGCCTTAAAAGTACTTTCCTGTTCTGGTGTGCTTTGGTTTTGATATAAACATTTTTTGATGATTTAGATTGGGTTCTTGGTAAAAAATTGGTTCATTTTCCTATTGGATGGAGTATTCGCTGAAAACAAATGAATGTTCCACCCAGTACTCCTTTTCCTTCTTTTCATGTGGTGCTTAGAGGCTGTTACAGTGTGGGAATGTCAGTGTCAGAGAGAACTGGGAAGAACATTCCTTCCAACAGATGAGTTTACTCCTAGGAAGTCAAGTGTGATATTTCAAGAAAACCACGGATGATAGCAGATGGTCTCGGTGTTGCAATTATACATAGTTCAGTCTAACCAAATGAGTGTGGGGGGCATTTTCACAGAATTTGGAAGAAAACAATCATGTACAATAGGAATGTGCTGATAGCATGACTGTTAGACCTGGAACGTAACAAATGAGATGCATTGTACAAATACCAAACCTGTGCAGTCAAGTGAATACAAGAACTTCAGCTATAAGCTAGGGACTTCAGCTGAGGAAGCCAGAGGAGCAGGAAGGGCTTTGGAACATTAATTTGTGATTGGACAGGGCCCAGCCGTAAGATGCAGCTGTGAAAAACGTGGATGTATCAGCTGAACCTCTTTTGGCTGAAGTAAAGCCAAATCGCATGTAGAATTCTGGGTATATTCTAACAGAACAAGAGCTGGGCATAGTCCACTTTCCAGCGATCAAACCAGAAGAATTAAATCTTTGGGGGAGGGAGAAGGGGGCAAGGATAAACAAAACAACCAAAAAAATCCTCCAAACAACAACAAAACCCCCAAAATCCCAACAAAGCCTAAACCAGTGTTGATGCACTAAGCGATATATGTTTATATATGTAAAACAATATTTAACAGTATTTATATATATCTGTATAAAAATAAATGCTGTCTGAAAATCTGAATAATAGGAATGCACTGAATGGTACTGAACAGTTCTTTGGGTCATGTAGGTGTAAAATACTGGAATTTAAATGTTTGTATCCAACACAAACAAGATTTGTTGGTTTCTGTAATGTAATTTTTAGCTTAATCCTTCCCATAAGCAGCACACAAAGCAGACACGCTTTAGTTTTATAACTATGTTCCCATAAACCATATGCAAAATGGTAATTTCATGCAGCCTCAAACTCCTAGATGGTGAGGTTTGGTAATTAATTGTTGTTTTTGTTGGACTATCTTTGGGTATATTTGTCAGAATGAGTTAAAATCTAGAAATGTCATACTATGTGGTTGTATTCCGTAAGATATCTAAACTATTAATGCTGTTAGTGCATCACTAGAACAAAATGTTTATTGATCTGCTCAGATATTAAAATGAATCGATTATGCACTACAGTAGGGATACAGATTTGCATAGATCCAAAAAATGTCAGTTCCCTTCAGAATCAAATACAGACAATAACGCATAGAAATACTCTTCAGTGGAACAAAGAATTTAAAGATGTTGTAAGTATAGATTTCTATAAAGTACTTAGGACAGGGACTTCTCCGCCCATCCTTTCCTTGTGTTCTTCAAACAACTGAGTTCTGAAATTTAATTTTCAGAGCAGTGGAAATCTATCATTGATGTCAAACTTGTTTAGGACATTTAATCAGATAACTTTTGCAGTCTTATTACAAGTTAACCTATGTCAGATTGCTGTATTTCCTCTTTGAACCAGAAATAATAATGTCCATTTGCGATACACACAAAACATGTATTTTGGACCTTAAAAAAACGCGAAAAATTTTATGGGACTATTTGCAACATTTGAATATCTTGTACTTTAACACTTAATTATGGAAAATAGTGATATGACCATGGATTTTTTAGGCTTGAGTATATCAGTACCAGAAGCTAAAATTCCCTCTGAAGGTGGTGATAGTAGCTAATGATGTAAAATCTCTGAAAAGCACTGAGCTGGTGTTTTTTACTGAGTCTCTCTCCATGCTGGACAGGTTATCACACGTTTCACATAAGTAAGGTGTTCACCTAGGTAGCTGCTGTGAAGCAAATATCTCTCTGCAAGTTATTCTGTATGAATATCTGTCAAAGGGGAAGCCCAAAAGTGGATGTTGTTTTCTTTAAATTTAGATTTTACCTACCTGTCCATCAAGTATATGATTTTATTAATGTCTTCATTTTGTGTAGTGAAAACAGTGACTCTTATTTACAAACCCCTGTGCTTTGGGGAGTCAGGTTGTTTCTATACTTCTCACTCTGTCTCCCTGTTTTTTAAAGAGTTTTATTTTGTGTGTATGTATGAATTAGGAGGCCTTTTTCAAGTGTCATATTACAGATAAAATTATAAACCTTTTATAGATTGATATATTGAGGCACAAGGTGTGTTAAGTGTGCGTAAATCTAAGCTTGCAGCTTATTTTCCTAATCGATCTTGGCTTTTTTTCCACTGACCCTCCTTTTCTCTGAGTAATATTGCAAGAAGGGACAGGCTTTTTTTTCAAACAGTATGTTTTCTGCAAAAAAAAAAGTCAGAATTATTAAATATAAAGCAAATATATAATGGGTTGTAAAATGCTCAGTAATGCTAAGTATTGCAATGTTGTCTTGTTTTCATACATCTTTCTTTTATTCAATATCTTTCTATTATTGGCACTATTTATTTACGCTGTCTATTTTTATACTCTCGATTTGTAGTTAAAACATTCTTAGTGAAGGCCAAATTATTGTGAGATTATAGTTTCTGCAAATGGTGACTTTTTATTTCTTCTTTTGTCTTTTCCTAGATCTTTTTGAACAGAATATTTGAAATTGCCCTCTTTAGTTCTGGCACAATAGATCACGAGAGTTCAAGTTACCTAAGGTCAAAAACCTTTTTCCAGAAGGACTTGCATACTAAATGTATTAAGAAATGCATTGTAACTCTTAAAAGGCAAAGTGATGAATATGTTATCAAAGTAACTTTTAACAAGAGTGGAAGTAATATATATCCCAGAGGAAGTTATTATGAGCCCATTAATATCGCAAGCCAAAGTTTAACTTACTGAATATCATCTAAATTGCATTGAAATCACCAACTATTAAGGGAAATACTCAGTTGCTGTGGTCTTGTGGTTGATTCATTCCTTTGATTTCTCCAAGTATCTTTTTTCCACCCCTCTTCGTTTACATGAACAATTCAAATTCAATTACATAAGCTACAGTGATTTGTAAAGTCATTGTTCATAACAGGGTTGTTGTGGTCCTTGATGCCTGTGAATAATAGAGAAAGTTTCCTTGAGCCACATGTGATGCTTCCAAACCTTAAGCTGCTGGGACTTAAGCCAAACAGATCCTCTGAGCATGTTAGGGTTTGGATGCCCTCTTCACGAAAGGCTGGGGGCTAGTGTGGCCAGCACAGTGCTGGAGCAGCTTCTCAGGTTGCTGGAGTTGGTACTTTCCAAGTTGAAGGCCTTCTTGAGCCTTCTGAGAAAAGAAGTCGTGAGGTACCTTTGGCCATATTTATGTACAAGTAAGAAATGGTGGTTAAGGGAGTGATTTCTGTGTTGCAAGTCAGGGCCACCTAGGTGAGCATGGCTGATGGTTGCTGTGCTGGGCAGCTCAGCTTGCGCAGCTCTTGTCTCATCTGTGCTGTGCCATCTGTCACCCAGCAGTCAATAGGGCCACAGCCTTGCCGCTGGTCCTGCTCTGACACCTCATCTGTCAGCCCCTGAGACATCTCCTAGCTGGTGAGGCTGTTGTCTGACATGCTTCCCCTCCAGCTAGATGATGTCATGACTGAGTATGATTCCATTGCTGCTCTTTTTTTTCCCTTTACCCTCATTTGCCAGGGGATTCCAGCAAACTGCTATTTACTCATGAGCTGTGTCAGGTGAACACAGCCACACGGTGGGTTTGCCCAGCCCTTCTCCAGCTGGTTTGGTTTTGGCACATGGCTTTTCTTTCTTACCCTTTTTGGTAAAGAGCTTAGCTTATCCTTATGAGCTATCCTTAGAATAGATTAGAACGCATCCTTAGAATAGATATTGTGCTCCCTTTTACTACCAGCTTTGATTTAATTTGGAAACAGTTTACGTCATTTGTTCTCACAAAAAGCAGTATTGTTTAAAGACAGGATTTTGCATTTTTTCTGTTTGTGAGAGCAAGACCTAGTTCTGGTATATTTAAGGAAAATGTTTAGGTCAAAGACCAAGAAGTTGATCTTTGAACTGACTTGCCTCCAGCAGACGGTAGAACAGGGGCAGGACTGCACACTTGGGCTTTTCACCCCAGGTGGTTAAAGATTCTGGCACTATGCAGTGCTTTAACTTTAAAAACAGGTCTTTTGTAGTGCTCTTGCACAGGCAAATTTTAAACAGTGATATTGTGCAACATGAGCACGTTAAAATTCCTCATGGCACATAAATGTATCATTTGAAATATTTCTTACTTATATACTGCTCTTGTGCATGCACTTATTATTGCTAAGCGGTGACAGGGGTTCCATTGCAAAGCATACCAGCTACTGAAAGTGGCCAGTCTTTGCCTCCCTGCTGCTCTGAGCTGCGTCAGAGAAGGGGCTGACTAAGGTAACGTCACCAACTTCAGTGGTCGCTATTTGATCGCTACCAAATATCCTTCAGTCACAGGCTGTCTTTACAAAAGCATGATGAGCATGGTCTAAATATGAAACAAAGGAACTTGACCCTTCCTGCTTAACTCGGGCAAAGTGCCAGCACCCAGGAGGTATTTTGAAGCAGTAGGGAATTATTCCTGCATTGTCTTCCCTTAGCAGGAAGGCAAGTTTAAAACATTTCAGTGAAGCATTGCAGTTTCCTTATGTTTTTATCTTTTAATGGGGCCAAATGCCATATGTTTTATGGAACTAGATCCTTAACCAGCTGCATCTGAAATATTTATTGGTGCCTCAATTACATTTTGGTAGGTGATTACCCTTACTTTCCCTTTCACACTCACCAAATTAAAACATTATTCTAAGATACATAAGAAAAATATCAATTAAATGGATGAACTCTCAGACAATCCCAATCCTGCAATGGAAAGAATAAAACCGAGTGTTGAGACAGTTTTGTAACCATTAGCTTCAGTCAGACAAAAGCTTTTCACGGGTTCTACTTTTTATGTATCCTTGCTTTTCTGCATTTTTAGAGTGGTTCATTCAACAATCGATCGTACGTGGGTACTTATTATGTATGCCCTTCATTTTTTGGCAGCTCCGGTTCTATGACTCATTTTATCATGAGCTTTCACTTTGATGGCCTTTAAACTATCTATCCATAGCTGTTAAAATGACTGCAAAGTCTGAGATCCTTTCTTGGCACAACTTAATTCTATAACCCAATTAGATCAGATGGTGTGAGCTGTTTCTTGAGCATTCTTGCTTGTATCCCTTATTGCTTTATCTTCAGCTTTTCAAATGTTAAAGTTTGAGGAAGCCTAAAGTTTCTCTCTGCTTTATTATTATGGATTGCAGGTCTTTGTCATGAAAATGTATTTGATAAACACTTAATGTTTAAAAGATCTAAAATAGAATTTTTAATTTGTCCATGACAAACTTGAAATGTGTATTTGCAATGTGCATCAGATTCTGATGAGCATGGCTATATTAGATTAACACACCCTGCTGGGTCACATATGGGCTCTAAAATATGCATTTATACTTGCTGTTGTTTTTCCTTTCCAGCTAGAGCCGTTTATATGCACCTTTGCGTATTGTTTTTGCTTGTGGTGTGTCCATGTAGAATGAGAAAATGTTCTGAGTGACCCTGTCTGTATTGTTATAGTAGAAAATGGCATACGTTGTTTTAGTTTACATTGAAGTGGTAATGCTAAACAGAGTGACCATCTGTCTATGCTTTAAGTACACTATAATCCCATTTATCACTTGATTCCTATGTAGAAATCTGCTACTGCCCACTGCTGGAAGCAGAACAGCAAGTCTGTTCTATGGCATTTC
The DNA here is from genome assembly GCA_032353615.1 of Micropsitta geelvinkiana. NCBI lineage: Eukaryota > Metazoa > Chordata > Aves > Psittaciformes > Psittacidae > Micropsitta > Micropsitta geelvinkiana. Next base: position 5,353 of record JAUCNL010056258.1, on the reverse strand, counting down.
TGCATTTATGTTTCCAATATCAAGGCATATGATCCCAAGGAGGCAGGAAGAGCTGTAGTTGTTTAGTTTGTTATATATATGAAAATGTGAGAGCAAGTTAACTTTTGCCATTCGTTTCAGGGCAAGGTACAACATTGTGCCTGCCTTGCGTTCTGCTGCTCTGTCTCCTGACTGCTTAAAGCACCCAAGCCGACTGGTGTTTTGCAAAGTTCTTGACAGCTGTCGAATCTTAGGTTATTACAATAAGAACTGTCTCTGGAGCCATATAATGCAAGCCATTTTTTTTTTTGGTGTGTTTTATGCAACAACTAAATCGTTATGACAAAGGGTTTTACTCTTTCTCCTTAAAGAATTCGTATGTGATTTATATGATGGCATCATGCTTAAATGAAGTGAGATACTTTTTGATGGAAGGGAGTTTTAACAACAGAGAGAAAACTCTAGAAAACTTGTACAAGCAGCAGATCACCCCTGTTCCAGATGTAACCAGTTACAACTTGTCCAGTCCACGCTGGTGGCTGCAAGAAGTTGATTTTATAACTTGTAGCTCTTTCTGTGTTACAAATTCAGTTTCTTCAGTGCTGCATCTAAACAGTAGGAGAAATAACTCACACAGTTTTGAGGACTTAAATGTGTTTGGGTAACTTCATGCAGTGTATATTTCAATACTAACAAGAGAATGTTGCATGTACTTGTGACAGTTCTGAGCAGACATCAGCTAAATTTTAAAGTACATAAGCCCAACTCACATTAACACTTCTTTTTCCTCCGAAGTAAGAGATGAGCTGTGACTCCGGTTGACTTAGACTAGGTGAAAACAGGAGCCAGTGTCAGAGCCAAGGTCTAAATATTAATAATGACAGGTTCTCATACATTTAATTTGAGCGCAGCTTTTCCTTGTTCTGTCTTCATTGCTAAGGAAAATTGTTTAGGGAATACTTGTCTTCCTTGATTGTATTTGGGTATCATGTCAGATAGATTGTGAAAATTTAAACTCTACAGGAATTACGACGCATTTCTCTGATCAACCAGCTGCCCAGGAGCTGTGGAGTTTTTAACTGGCAATATTAGGCAAATCATAGTGCTAAAAAGATTTAAGGGATGTCACCTTTCACTAGTATTTTCTATTAGTTGAGTTTTAAATATGTAGCACTTGTTTGAAGAGCTGCTAATGAAATACAGTCGTGGTGGCCATAATGGCCTTGCTGTCCTGCTGAGTTCATGACATTCAGAGGAATTGAGTTGGATTTGTATTGCTATGTTTCCAGTTTTGAATTTGTATCAGGTAAACTATTTATAAGTCAACCCTTTCTGTAACAAAACAAAACTTCTCTGAAATAAAAATTGCTTTTATGGGTTGTTTTTTTTAATCAAGTTAGAATTATTTATTTATTGCCAGGACTCTATGACTAAGAACAGAATATTCAGGGTAACATTGGATGTACCTGTACCAGTGGTTTTAAATGTAAAGTGTGTTTTATAATTAGAAGTATGGAAGAGGCAAAATATTGGTTATTTTGAAACAATCACATAGTCATGCTTTGAAACCTGTGCCCTCGTAGGATTTTCAAATAGAAAAGGTTTGCAGAGTTTTATTTTCTCATTAGTGCACAGGGAATTTTATGTATTCTGTCAGTTAGCATTAATGAGGGCATATCCAAATAAATCTCCTATAGCACTGAGGGAATCTCATGGAGTATAAACCACCAATGGCATTTTTATACAAATGGAAATGCAAAAGTATCTCTTTACAGACCTGAGCATTTAAAGTGAGTATGCCGTATTAGGTGCTTATGGTGCATAGCCAATAATGCAATTTAAGGCATGTTTTTCTCCTGATCCAAAAAAGTGGTGAAATGTAGCAATTTTTACTGTTATTACAAGTGCAGTGTTTAATATTATACTTAATATGGACATAATTTATGCCAATAAATACATAGAATATAATTTAAATACGTATGAGAACGCAGTACAATGCTTGACAGGATGATGAGCGTACGGATCTCAAAGAACAGCTAAGTAAAAAAGTAACCTTATTACACGAAAGTGTTAGTGGCAAAAATACAAATTGAGTCTTCTCTGGATTTTTAAAGAGAGGGAATTTTTTCTGCTTCCCTGCCAAACATGTTTCTTCACACTGTCCTAGGTGTCAAATCCTTTGCTGTGCTGAGCAACTTCCTGTTTCCCAGTCTGTAGCATGCTTCCACTTCCAGCACTGTAACTTTGAAAAAAGCTGCTGTAGCAGTGTCACCATTCCAGGGCCTCCATGGCAGGATCCTTTCCCTCATTTCATGCTGCTGTTATTGTGGTCTTGCACCTGCTCTTATGGCAGATTCTCGTGGGAAGCTGATGCTACTCCTGTAAGAAGCATCCTTTCCCTTAATTTCCTGCCTTTTTTTACTCAGTATTTTATAAGCTTTTAGAGTAGAGGAGGACCAAAACATAGTGCAGAATACAAGAAATAACAGTATTGGAATGGAAGGTTAAGGAAGAAAGATAGGCCACTTGGCATTGTGCTCACCAACAGGGAGGAGCTGGTGGGGAATGTGGTGCTCAAGGCAGCCTTTGCTGTAGCAGTCCTGAGATGGTTGAGTTCGAGATCCTTAGGGCAGTGAGAAAGGGCATGCAGCAAGCTCACTGTCCTGGACTTCAAGAGAGCAGACTTTGTCCTCTTCAGGAACAGTAAGGTGCTGTGGGGCATACCTTGCACAAAAGCTGGGTAACCAGCAAGCATGCAGTACTTACATCAGCATGCTCCAGTCCCACTCTAAAACATCATAAATGGCAAGTATGAGCTGGGAGTTTGAGAGGATCCTCGTGAAAAGTGTATAGTGCTAGGAGAAATCATGCCATGCTTATCATCACCACACTGCTTTATAGAGAATAGACTGAGGAAGGTATTGTCCCGGGTGTTCATCACTGCTCTTCCCCACTCACCACTAGGGAGTGTTTTTCTCTTCCTCCCCTCCCTCTTCTCACCTCCATTTGTACCCTAAGGTAACTTTGGAGTCTTTGAAATAAGAATCTATGCCATGAACTAAACCCTGGTATGTGCCTATCTCAACATTTTTTGTGCAGCATTGTTTTCCATGTGTACATAAGAACAAATATGTACATGGCAGCTTCCAGAAATAGCAAACTGTTATTTATGCAAAGGTAATCTGGAGGCTCAGGCTAAGTTCAGGACCTGCTGTTTTAAGTCAAAAACATGGCTCTGCACCAGCTACTGAAAAGGAGAAAAAATGACTGCTGCTTCTAAACCCAGCACATAGGGTCTTGTAGTTTAAATAGAAGAGATGTAGGTATTGCCCATGAAACATTGTTCCAAAGCAAATAAATGGTGAAGCCAAATCCCATATCTCTGTTCACCCTACTGGTTTATACCTGCCGCAACTTGTGCTAAAATACATCCAGTATTCAATTCTGTGCTTGCAACCTTTTCATACTGTTGCATAGGAACTATTCATAAAGAATTTATGATTTTACTATATGAGCATTGCACAGTTAATCCGTTAGATGTTTGCAGTTGAGCTATTAGTTCAGCTAAAATCACTGTATTTTTTCTCCTGGGTTAATTGAAAGCACTCAACAGAGGACTGCTAGTTACCCTGCAGTGAAATTCCTCTCAGTTTGATCTCTCTGATTTGGGCACTTCTTATCCCAATTCCAGATTTTTTTTTTTGCCTTCAGAATACATTTACAGCTAAATATAGAACAAGGTCATGATCAGGCTTGTCTCATCTTTAATAACATTTTCAGAAAGGTTTTCCAGAAGGCTGGAATGTACAGGTCAGATGCAGCTTGATAATTCCACTTTTCTTAGATGAATAAAGCTAGCTCGTAAAAAAAATCTGATGCAGTCTAATCTTTTTATGTCCCTTAAGTCCAAAGAAAATGGAATCTTTCTGGAGGGAGGTCCTGAGAAACTCCAGAAAGAATTTTGAAGAGCTTTGAACATGATAACCAGCTGGTTGTGAAGCAGCAGGCTGCTGCTACAGAAAATGCAGCAAAGCTAATAATAGCCTGGAAATAATGGCTTGCTAGCTTATACTTTCAGAATATCTGGCTGAGTATATCCCCTTCATGTGATGCTGAAGTATTTCAGCTCAGAGACCACCTTTGTAAACCATCCTTTTCAAGAATGTGCAGTATAGAGGCATGCCATGTGACATGTTTTTCACACCACATCATCCCTGCTACCATATCTTTAGTCGGCTGGCTTCCGACACAACATGTAAGATCATATTATGCTCGTTTAAAAAAGTATGCTGTATATACACACAGGAAATTACTTCCTTTTTCTAAAAGATTGTAAGCTGTATAGATTATAAAATGATACTTTGAGTGTGCTTAGAAAATTACATACTTTGAATGTCTATTCTGGTGGTACTCGGGCTCAGCTAGGACGCAGACATATGGGAAGACTTATTTAAGACATCAAAGCTGCGTATTGATGCTGAATAATTCAATCTTTGATGCCTTACCCATGTGAAATAGGTTACTGCTAAATGTTGTTAGCCTGGCTCTTCCAGCCTCAGGCTTGATGTATATGTAGACTATGTAACATTAACGCTGTGGAGACAGGGATCTGTCCTGAACTGAGTCAGAAGTCTGTATGATAGAGACATTATTAGGTCTTACCTATCCCATAAAGAGTATTAACAAATATTCCAGAAGGGTGGAACTGCTTCCATTGTTAGTTAATACTACTTACCATGAAACTAACTTAATTTCTTAGTGCTCAGCTGTACCACATAGCCCAATATACCTGTAATATCCATGCATGTTATTTTGCGCCAGTTGTAGCTCAGTAAATACAGAGGAACCCCCAGAATAATAGATACAAATGGAGCTGGCTTTATTATGCATCTTGTAATGCATTGGGTCACTTAATTTCTGTGGTTGCACTGACATCTCCTGCTCTGTACTGAAATGCATGGGAGCACCTAGCCTGTCACTCTGCTAAGGGGTCTTTGTCAGGTAACAAAAGCAGTGGAAGGCTGATCCGGAGAAAGTCGGGGCAGGTTTTCTCTCAGAGATGAGCCAGCCAGCTGTATGTAGGCATTCTTTTGGACTGGATACATCACCCCTACTATCTACTTTTGGCTGTCCTCTAAAGAGGATACCTCAATTTAGGAATTAGTGATATCAGGTAATGAGTTACAGAAATGAGCATCTCTTGACAGGACCTAACCAGAGTTCCATCCCCAGGCAACAGGAGGGCATGAGAGAATAATCTATTACAATTTACAAATATATCACCCCTACAATGTTACGTTATAAAAGTAGTTTGAATAACAGGCAATGCATTTATAAACAGGGGCCAGAAGTCTTGGCTTTAACCTCTCATCTC
>JAUCNL010053509.1:0-10040 GCA_032353615.1 Micropsitta geelvinkiana | reverse complement strand
GAGGGAGTACTCATCTCCAGCAACATTCCCATCAAAGGCAGATAATGTCCAGATTTCACATTAATCACTAGACCAGCCAAGCCACCAAAAGCGAGCAAGTGATGAGCTACCAAGAACGCGTCAAATGTTCTAAAAATGACGTTGGACACGTGAACAGCTACATTTTCAAGCAAGAAAAATCCAGCAGCTATTAAACAGTTAAACCAACTCCAATTTTGCTGTGAATACACTTTGTCAGCATGAAAAACAGGATCTATGAGCAAAGCCCATAGCCCAGCAACACAACTCTGAAGTCCGAACACACCACGTGTGACTGCCATATTCCAAAACACCTTCTCCTTTGCATACAAGGCATGATAAGTGGTACTTATCCATGAAGACAACCAGTGAGACAGAAGGAATACTCCCAAATAGATTAAAAAGCCAGCAGCTAAAAATGTCAAACGAACTTCCCATAAGAGGTAGTCCCATTCAAAAGTGGTCCCAAACACTGGATCAGCATTTGCAGGATTCATTTCTTCTTGACACTTTTCACCTGCACTATAGTGTCCTTTATGCCTATTCAGCCTCTGCTATTATGCAAATCAGAAACCATGAACTCTTCCATCTGGAACAAGGAGAAAAAAAATAAGTGAATTTCTAAGTCATCCATATACATACATTCTAAACCATAGAGAACTCCGTTCCACTGTAGTTACAACTTTAGTCCTGTTACATTAGGCACAGTCATTCCAAAGACAGACAGACAGACAAAAAAACCTCCACAAACTTAAGTGTGTTTAACAACGTAAATAACAATTGGCCTGCAAAATCTGTATTAGTACAAAGTAGTACACTGAAACAAAAGCTGAGGAGGGCAAATTAGGAAGGCAAGAAAGAGGAAGAGACAATACAAAGAAGCAAGTCCTGTTTTCTTACTTATGGAACTTGTACTTCAACAGCAACCTGCAGTTATTCACCCATACCATTACTCTCCTACCCCCCTGCTTTTCTCTCACTGACTTTCCACCACTTCCTATGGCTTTGGGTGCAATTCAGATACAGACCTAGGACATAAAACTACAAAACTTAATCCAGTGAGCAGGACCATGTACACAGAAAAGGGCTTTCAGGATCATATCTGAAGACTTTGCAATCAGTCTCTGAACATTAAACCACTTTCCAACAGAAAACTTATTCAAAAAATGCAAGAGTATAGAATGCTGACAAGCAACATTAATGTGTATTATTAACAACATTAGCGTCATTAACAGAACAGCCCAGCAGTAAGTGCCTCAAGTTAGCTGAAACTTCCTGAATACACTGTAGTTCAAAAAACAAGGATTTGTAGGGAGGGAAAAGCCAGGTAATAGACCCATTTCAGCCTGCAAACGCTCCAAACTACAACACGTTTGGGAGTTTGGTAGGAGCTAGATGAAAAAGCCACAGCGACTACCGATTTCAGATCCCCTGGTAAGATGCCCCAGCCTTGCTTCACCAAGCAGCAGGCGCCACCACCAACCGACACCCTGAAGGGCTCTGTACTTCAGATGCCCCTCTCCAAGACAGGGGAGTTGGCTGGCAGCTTCTGTCAGAGGACACCACATCCGCCCCAGCGCCTCACTAGACCTACTCGAAGGTGCAGTCCCAGCAGCACCCTCCTCCCCCAAATACCTAGAGAAAAAGCAGAGTAAAACACACTAGTACGATGGCAGGAGCAGGTCCGGAACAGCGCGATCCAATGGGGCAAGCCCAGCTGCAGCAGGGCCGCGGGAGCGCCTCAGTCCCCACGCAAACACCGGCATAACAACCCCATCCCCGCCCGCCCCGTGGCAGCCGAATCTCTCACGCAGACCTGGGGTGCCGGCTCCGGCGCACAAACCTCACTCACACCAGCCGTTCCTCATCCACAGCACTGCGCGAGAGCGGGGGCCGGCCCTTCCCGGCTCCGGGACTCCCCCGAGCGGCAAGCCGCCCCCACGGTCCTCCCGGGGACACCCGGCCCTGCCCGAGCCAACCAGCAGCACTTCCCCCAACAACCGCCCCCAACAGCGCAGCCGCCATACACGCTTCTGCGCATGCGCCGATCCGCCGCCACCACCCCTTGTGACCCTGGGAGGGGGGGCGGCTGTACCACTTGGCCAGGGGGGAACGCCCCGTTCGGCCGGGCGGCAGAGGGCTGCTAGTGTGGGGTAGCGGGTCCGGTGTGTCCGGGTTGCGCCGCTGTTCCAGAGGGGAGCCTTGTTTACAAGAAGTTTTTCTTCACCAAACAACAGGCTCATCACCACCACCAGCTGGTTAATAATAATTAACAGATGCCTGATCAACAGTAGTAATAACAAAGAAGTAGCAGTGATGCCATTGCCCGTGGCTTTATGTGTAATTATCCAGTTTCATTTTAAGGCAGCAAATTATTAAATGATGTCACAGAGTTCTGCTACATGATTCTGTCCATACTTGTGAAAATTGGTGCTGTCAGCCCAATGACTCAGCCTCTCTGGGTCTTGTGAGCTTCATCAGGGAGGTTCCTGAACCTCATCCGTGCTTCAGCCCCGCACCCACAATTCAGTTTGGCTTCAACATGAGTGACTGCAGTGACTGGGATTTTTTTGCCAGGGGAAAGTTCAGTTCCACTACAGACCTGGTGCTTCCACCAAAAAGTGACCAAAACCACCACCAACAAAGAAAATCAAGCCACAGCTTTTTTTGCCTGGAAGGTCAAAGGAGAATGGAAAACCCGTTTGTTCCAAGCAAAGCAACAATCAGTGCAAGTATTGGAACTTAAGGCTGTTGTCGAGTCTTTAAAATATTTTAACAATATACCACTTAATCTTATTGTGGACTCTCAATATGTAGTTGGAATTGTCAATCGAATTGATCATGCTATATTGGGTAAACATTCTCATGTGCAGATTTTCCTCCTACTCTGTCAATTGAAAGGTCTCATTGAAGAACGTGTTTTCCCCTTATGGTGTACCCATATGAAAAGCCACACGACCTTACCTGGCATTTTTGCCGAAGGGAATGCTTATATAGATCAAGCAGTCTCTCCTGTTTTAGTTTTAAATGCTTTTGAGCAGGCTCGATCTTCTCATGAATTTTTCCATCAGTCTTCTCTTGGTCTCCAGAAGGAATTTGGAATACCTAGATCACAAGCCAGAGCAATTGTGGCGGCATGTCCTGACTGCGCAAAGTTATTGCCGTTACAACCGCATGGCGTTAATCCCAGAGGACTCCGTCCTAACTCTATTTGGCAAACAGATATCACTGAATTCCCCGCCTTTGGGCGACTAAAATACATTCATGTATCAGTAGATACGTACAGCCATGCTGTATGGGCCACTGCTACTACTACAACTGCGTTTCGAGCAGTTCGAACACACTGGCTTCAAGCCTTTGCTGTTTTAGGACGACCTAAACAAATTAAAACGGATAATGGCCCAAGTTACACTGGTCATGGTGCCCGCGAATTTTTAGAATATTGGAATATTCAGCATTTAACGGGTATTCCATATAATAGCACTGGTCAAAGTATAATCGAACGACGTCATCAAGACCTTAAACGTCTTCTCCCTTCTTTGAAAAAAGAGGGGGAGCATTTCCTCACTCCGCACGATGTCTTAGCAAAGGCATGTTATGTGCTGAATTGGAAGAATCCTATTTTGTTTGCAGATCATCAGATGTATTACCCAATACAATTACAGCATGAGGAACGACAACGGCTGCCCCTGTATGCACCAGTAAAAATTTGGGATCCACGAACACAATTATGGTCATCACAACCCGGCTATTTGTTAACATGGGGACGCGGTTATGCTTGTGTTTCCACAGATAAAGAATCTGACCCACGGTGGGTGCCCGCCAAGTGGATCAAGCCGATCTTGGAATTACGAGAAGGCAAGGCTATGAAAGATACGGCTGATAATTGAAATGTGGCAGTTAATAATATTGGTCAACTTGGCTTGTGCGTGGGTACCTCCACAGCCAAAAACCAATATCTGGGTTACCATGGCTAATCTAACTGGGCAAGAATCCATTTGTTTGTCTCTTTCGTCTCCAGGAAATCCCTTTTCCACCTGTTTGGTAGGTCTTCCCACTGATGTTTGGCCATGTCCTTTGGGCAATCCATTGTGTAATATTAACAACCTGAATGAAACCATAGACAATTGGGACGCTTGGGTGCCTCAATTACCTCTCGCGTCCATAGAACCTCAAGAATTGGAACTCCTAGGGTCTGTTCGAATGGATGTATGTTTATATTTTAATTGGTCATCTCGTAGTTGTAGGGACACCAGATGTAACAACTCGGCTATAATCGTTAACGCAAGCATGTCAGTATATCAAAACCATACGTGGTGGTGTGTATATACTTCACCAAATAGGTCCCTATCAGCCAATAACCCTTTGGCTCTACCCCATGGCATCTTTTTAATTTGTGGTGACCGCGCATGGCCTGGAATCCCTTCCCGGCTTAGGGGAGGTCCATGTTCTTTAGGAAGATTAACGCTCTTAACTCCCAATCATACCATGATCTTGAACATGAGTCGAAGTCATCTGCATAGATATAAGAGAATGACTCACAAATTCACTGAAGATTGTAAAGATGATGTTCAACTTTGGAACACGGCAGAGATTGTCTCTGCTTCTCTTTTGGCCCCTAGCGTAGGAGTGGCTCAAAGCTTAAACACATTGCGGAAACTTGGGTGTTGGTTGTCTAAACAAACCAATGCCACATCCCAGGCTATCGGTGATCTTTTGTTAGACGTAGATTCAGTAAGACATGCAACTTTGCAGAATCGAGCAGCCATAGATTTTTTGCTTTTGGCTCAAGGACATGGATGTGAAGAATTTGAAGGCATGTGTTATATGAATTTGTCTGATCATTCTAGGTCAATTCATAAGCAGATTCAAGAATTACAACTTACAACACATTTACAAGAACAAGAAGGGTTAGGGATAGAAGGATGGTTACACTCCCTAGGAATTACTGGATGGTTGAAAAGCCTTTTTATGATGTTCGCGGGACCTGTTTTGTTATTTTTAGTTATTTTGCTTTTGGGACCTTGTGTTTTGCAATGTATCATGACGCGAATATATAAAATAACTGACACTCTTTTTGAAAAAAGAGGGGGAAATGTTGGGGCTATGGCTTTGAAAAATGTGGATAATAACTATATGAAGCTTTGAAATGCTGAATCATTCTGTGACTGGATAAAAGGGCACACCAGGACAAGAAGAAGAAAGTTGGCGGAATAACAAGAATGAAGAAAAACATCGCAACCGCCACAGTGGCGCCGGTCTAAACTAATAAGCAGCTAAACATGACGTTAATAGAAGAACCAATTAGACTGTAAATTGTGCCCGTGCACAGCGCGTGGACACAGATGTTAACCAATGATATTGTGCATGATCACGGCTGTAAGGAAGTAAAAGATGTATATAAGTAATGCTTTGAGAACAAATAAACGGAGCTTGCTGATCACACTCTGTGTGGTTTTTCTCCCCTTCACCTGGCCGCAGCAAATGGTGACCCCGACGTGATCCAAGCAGACCGGACGAGAGAAGGTGAAGACCATCCTGGCTGCCAAAGAGCAGGCTGCTGGAGAGCAGGACAACGACAGCTTTCGAAGCTAACAACTACGTGAGCACGGCTGACCGGGTGAGTCAGGCAGACCTAGAGTCTGGATCAGGATGGGTGCCACTGCATCGACAGTAGAGAAAGCCACGCTTGAAGGACTACTGTCTGTGGAAAAAAAGACTGGGTTTACCTTTCCCAAGCAAGATTTAGTTGAGTTTTTACTTTGGTGTAAACGACGGGGACTTTTAACATCTACGGGACAATTGTTCTCTAAACAGAATTGGGGTGAGATTGAGAAAGAAGTTTGGGAAAGTGTGCAAACGGGCAGTAAGGAAAGTCACAAACACGCAGTAACTTTAAAGACTATAAAGATGATGATTGACAAGGTGCATGCCGACGCTGAGATAGCAGCGGCGTTGCAAGATGCGTTATGCAATACCAAAAAGGACGATGACCCTGATAACAATGTATCAGTTTCAATCTCACAGGCACCTCAGAGTTTGCCCTCCGCTGACTGGGATCCCTGCCTTGATCCTCCTCTATATCCTGATATTAAGGTAATGCCTGTTAAATGTCCCTTTGATGATCTTATACCCCCTTGGGACCCTTCTGAAGGGCAATATCAGGCCCAATTAGTGACCCCTTCTGCACCTCCGGCTGATCAAGTGCAGGAGACAGCCGACATGGAGGAGTTAAAGGATTCTATGCAACAGTTACAAGGCGGGGTTATTAGTGCCAGTAAGGCCCTAGCAGAGCAAAAAGACTTAATGCTTAAGTTGCTTTCCGAAATGCAAAAAATCGATAATAATAAAAACAAGCGAAGGGAGTTATATGAGAAAGCACAGCAAGCTGTTAAGAATGGATTACATCAGGCGGAGAAGGTAACCAAAGAGCTTGAGCTGCAACAATTAGGAGGAAGAGAAGGTATCATTCGAGCCATGGTACAAGGTAAGATAACGATAAAAAGGGGAGTAGAAAAAATTAAAGAACTGTTAGATCCTTCCCAGTGGCTAACCATTCAAGCCATAAAATATATTGAAAAACGTAGGGAAGAAGCTATGCAAGTAAATGATGGAGGAGATGAGACCTTAGACGATGGTATGTTTGAAGATGAAGTTAATAAAGGATACGTCAATCAGGGTGACTTAAATCACCCTAAAGATACCACTTTTGATCCGGGAAAAAGGTGGAAAGGATTGTTAACAGAATTAAAAATACCAGCACCAGTTGAAATAGAGGGAATACTTACTGCCCCAGTACAGATTACGACAAATGGCCCGAGATGGATCCCTCTGGATTGGCAACAAGTACAAAAACTGCAAAAAAGCATTATGGACTACGGAGCCACTAATGCTGCAGTAAGGAGACAGGTGACTATTTTTATGAAATACCAAGAACTAATCCCCACTGATATTCGTGTATTAATGGAGGCATTATTAGGACCAACCGCATATATGTTGTTTTTAACAAAATGGAGAGAACGGGTGGAGCATGCTGCTTTACAGAACTTACATTTACCAGATGGTGATCCTTTACGGCTTTATCCCATTGAAGCTTTTATGGGTGAAGGGAATTGGCGAGACCCTCAACGACAAGCCGCCATGCATGCTCGTGCTCTAGCCCAAACTAAAGTTGCAGCATTAGAAGCTTATGCTGACCTACCACAAATGGGCAAGGTAAGCCTGCCGTATCTCAAAGTTAAGCAAGGAGAAACTGAATCGTATCTATCCTTTGTGGATAGAATACGTGATTCGGTCGACACGACTCCTGGTTTAGACGACAGCATTAAAGATACCTTGGTAAAGGAGGTCGCCACGCAAAATGCTAACTCAATCTGCAGAAAATTATTGAGGACCCTCCCTCAAGGCGCCTCCTTGGTACAAATGATAAATTTATGTGCTAGGGCCCAATGGGAAGAGGAAAAACAAAAAGCTAATATACATGCCGCTGCCCTAGCCGCTGCCCTTAAACGAGCTGACTTAAAAGGAAAAGGGGATAAGGGCCCCCTAGGATGCTTTTTGTGCGGACAAACAGGTCATTTTAAGAAACAATGTCCAAAAAATCAGGCTAATAATCTTTGCCTCCGGTGCTCCAAGCCTGGACATGCTGCGGCAAGTTGTCGATCACGATTCCATCTTGATGGTACCCCTTTGGTCCAGACGGGAAACCAGCGAAGCCGCGCGGTGGGCGCGGCTCCGAAATACCCACCAGCTCGACGAAACCTCCACAACAACAACATCCCACGCGTCTCGGCTGTCTCAACGAACTCACTGCTGCCACAGGAGGAAGCGCAGGAGTCGATCTGGCCGTGGCAAGAACAATAAGTATTGAAGACGAAAAAGTATATGTACTTGATTTGACGGTATCTGGACCTTTAGGGAATGGGTTAAGTGCTTTATTAATTGGTCGTTCATCTGCTACTGGGCAGGAATTTTTGTGTTACCAGGAGTGATTGATGCTGATTATGAAGGTGTCATTAAAATTATGGTAAAAATATTTGTACCCCCTGTAACAATTACACAGGGAAGTCGAATTGCTCAACTTATTCCCTTTAAGTCACAGGTACCAGTGGCCGCTCAGCGAAGACGAGGTAAAGGCGCCTTTGGCAGTACAGGTGACAGTGCTGGTCCTATGGTAATGTTTTCTACCACCATTAGCGCAGAAAGGCCTACTAGGAAAGTTATAATAGAAAGACACGGGCAAAATTTGGCAGAGAAACCAATAGTTATGATGCTAGATACTGGAGCGGATGTAACCATAATACCAGCACAAGCCTGGCCTAAGGAATGGCCTTTAATTTCGACACAAGTTGCTGTTACAGGAATAGGAGGTAACGCCACAACCATGCAGAGCTTAGATCTAATTTGTTTTAAGGATAAGGAAGATAAACAGACGGCCTGGACCAAGCCTTATGTTATGCATACGCCTTTATGGATTTTAGGAAGAGATGTGTTAAGTCAATGGAACATTGTTCTCACCACTAGAGAGACTCCTTTTGTCTAGTGGCCACTGAGGAATGGAGGCCACCTGTGCTGAAAATTAATTGGCTTTCTGATGATCCAGTATGGGTGCCTCAGTGGCCTTTACCAAAAGAGAAATTGCAGGCTGTACAGCAGCTTGTGCAAGAACAACTACAGTTGGGACACATTAAGCCCTCCAATAGCGATTGGAATACACCAATTTTTACGATAAAAAAGAAATCAGGAAAATGGCGTTTATTACACGATCTGTGAGCAGTTAATGCTGTGATGAAGCCCATGGGCGCTTTGCAGCCTGGGATCCCTTCTCCAGCTGCATTACCAGAAAATTGGCAATTGTTTGTAGTGGACTTGAAAGATTGCTTCTTCTCAATTCCATTACACCCAGATGATACCAAAAGTTTTGCCTTTAGTGTTCCGCAACAAAATGTGGCTTTGCCGGCTAAACGATATGAATGGGTTGTTCTGCCACAAGGAATGAGAAATAGTCCTACTATTTGTCAATGGTATGTTGATATGGCCTTGGAAATTTGGAGACAGAAATATCCCGAACACATTGTTTATCACTATATGGACGATATTTTGATTGCGTCCAAGGAACTGTTACCTGCATTCCATGAGCAAGACTTAATAGAATGTCTTCAAAAATACGGTCTTCACATTGCCCCAGAAAAAGTTCAGCGATCAGAACCTTGGTCATATCTAGGACTTATGGTCACTCAAAATCGAGTCCGTCCAGCTAAATTACAGCTGCATAAAAATATTGAAACTCTTAATGATGTGCAAAAACTTGTAGGTGATATCCAGTGGATTCGAACTTGGTGTGGCATCACTAATGCCGACCTTGCCCCTCTCTTTGAATTATTAAAAGATTCCGGTTCCCCTACAGACAAGAGAAAATTAACACCGGAAGCACAGGATTCACTACAGATTATCGAGCAAAAGATAAGTCAACAACAGACGTATAGATATGTACCAGAGGAAGAAATCTCCATATTAATTTATGGTAATACCCCACACTATTCTGCGATAATTGCACAAATCAGGACAAAACAGCTATATATATTAGAATGGGTGTTCCCAGCTTATGTGCCAGTTGCTGCCGTATCGGCTGTTTTCGATTATATTGGACAGTTAATCCTAAAAGCTAAACAACGTGTTCGACAGGTATTTGGGAAAGACCCACTTACAGTCTTTGTACCCTGGAAAACTACAGAACTCTTAAGTGAATGGTGCTTAAACTCAGTAACTTTTGCACTTGCGGTCTGTGGTATGCAGATATCTGTTCATTACCCATCCCATCCTTTATTTAAGACAACAAGTATTATATCTCGTTTACCCATTGTAAAACAAAAACCTCTTGTAAATGCTGTTACTGTCTTTACTGATGCAAGCGGAAGGATGGGAAAACATGGTTTTGCCTGGAAAGTCAAAGGAGAATGGAAAACCCGTTTGTTCCAAGCAAAGCAACAATCAGTGCAAGTATTGGAACTTAAGGCTGTTGT